>JBBPOK010000467.1:0-23819 GCA_038091415.1 Leccinum variicolor
GCTGAGGAAGTAGTCCGCGACGTTGTATCCTTCTTCGGATGTTTTTCTGACTCGCCAGCTTTTGCGACATCCATGTCTCGAATGGTGGTGAAATGTCTTGCGGGCACCAAACCACCTGGCCCAAAATACAAGGCTCGGCCACCTGGGATAAGTAACACACGGTCAGACGAGTGGTAAAGACAGCTGAGAAAACAACATCATCCCGTTTGAGATGCGCAAATGATCGAACACAAATTACCCACCTCGGCACGCTACAAACGACCGTAACAGCCTTGCTGTTGTTTTCCACTGAACCAAAGAGCCCACCGTCACCGTCACCTCACCTCCTTGAGGGCATCACGACGCGCCAAGCATTCACTGAGTCCGAACCACCCGTGGGTTCATGGCATACCAAGATCTCCGAACATCCGACCAGCTCGATTTTTGAGATAATGGTCGATACCGGCGCCTTCTTCTCGTTAGACAACGATTCGGGCAGTCTCAGAGACGCCCCAAAAAGGGATGCCTCTCGTACCCCTCAGACGACAGGTAGGATGTCCGTTTGAGGAACAAACGCCACTCGGGATCGCCGTCCGTTCGTCAATGAAGGGAAAGTGATTGAGCCAGTAAATATCCCAGACTCTGACTTTGCCGGTTCCACCAACGGACCAAGGCGCTAGTATGAGCTCATTGCAAAGGTTCTAGAGGAGATGGGTCAAATCGTTTCCCAAGCAGCGTAAGCACACCATACGTAAACTTGGCAGCTAAGTCCACCCGTCGCACACACGGAGGAAAGTCACACCATAGTGTCGTTGATCCCCGGCACTAGTATGGAAGAGTTAGAGTTAACCTTACCGTTTACAGCAGCAGATGCAGGCTGGCATGCACTTGCGCATTTGTTGCATCCGATTACAATCCTTCCATCGGCGCAGGAACAGTCCGAAGTGGCAGAATATGGTAATGAGAGAGCAATAGGAACCATCAAAAATAGTACCCCCGCAGGCGGGCTGAAAACAATTCGACCCGCCAAACCCAACGGGGCAAAGATAACCAGAGGCTGTCGATAACCATAGTTAGCATAAGGTTGCGCGGTAGCGACGGAAAGAAAAATCAGGCATGAAACTCAAGGAGTGTAGGAAGGTAGAAAAATGCTGGTGGTGGCATCGTTGATGCCTCGTGCGGGCAGGCACCCAATCCGTGAGCAAGAGAACCCGATCTTGAACCCGATCTTCGAATACATTTGTTTGGTTAGTGGGGTGAACGGATCCGCGGAGGAGTCCTGGAGGAGTCCTGGGGAAGTGTGCAGAGCATACGGGTTTATTGATCGAACATCAAGACCTACTCTAGCCCATTATACACCGTCGCTCTTGAACTGATTAAGCAGCTGTGAGTCGTTCGGATTTATGCAGAAGTCCAGAGCGGCCTTGAACTCACCAGCAACGCACAAGGAAGTGTTCTATGCTTCGTCTTCCTCCCGGTCCTGTTCTTCGACATTTAAATCCACCTGATGGTGCTCTGAAGATGTGTCGGTGGCGCTTGTCCCTCCCTTACGAGTTGTCGAATCCGAGCTGTTCGTGTTCGCGATATGGGCCACCATCGTCATTGTGAGAGTAGTTAGCGACGGTAGTGCACTGGGGGCGCTCCGTGCCACCGCTTCCCCGAGTCAGGCCTCGTCATTTGCACCCGGGTGGACTTTGAATGAGAGATGGAATGACGCTATTACGCTAACAGGCCATCAAATTTTGTGGTGGCCGATGAACGAATGGAATGGCGTCTATATCGCATGAGGCGCCGGGATGCGGCGATGACAGTGATCTTAGAAAGATGGGTCAAGTCTCCGAATCCCGACTTCACCACCGCCGCTTCTTCCACCTTCTGGACAAGTAGGAGTCACTAGAGGCCCATGAGGCCAGGGGGTGAGTACGAAGCGCGTGTAAGATTGGTAGAGCGGAGAGGGCGGGCGGGCGAATGACGACGGAGGAGGGAGGGGGCCGAAGATGGCAGTGCGCTAGCCATCAGCTCCGGAGTCCAATATGACCAGCGACTGGATTGAGTCCACCACTCTTTCTTAGCGTTTATAAGAGACGTTCGACTGCATAGAGTGCGATGGAACCCATGAGCCAGACCACACCATCGTAAATGGAACTCACCGGGTCAGTTAGTATAACAGCCTGTATTGTGAAATGATTGGACCCTCCCATTTTCTACAACGTGCTCCCCATTTACACTCCAAACCCGTCGGATGGTCAAAGTACCACATCGAACGCCTGCTCAAAGTCTGCAATGATATAGCCTATGTGTTCGAATCCAACTGAAACCTGACATCCCAAGACTATAGTATGAGCCACCTTCCCAACAGTGGTCCAGAAATCACGCTGGGTCAAATACACACCGGAATCAGATTCGGGGTCACGCCGGCAAACAGTCTCTCTCTCTCGCTCAGCTGCTTGTGTGTCGTTGTCCATGGATGGATCACGAGCGTCTTGGTGTACGTTGGCGAGGTTACTTGCAAGTTGGAGAGCGTCTACCACTTTGCTCGCGATGCCGTGGTCTCCCTTGACACCGAAACACAACATACCATCGTACGTGTTGGAGGCTTGTCCAAGCAGTTGCTTGGCCCGCTCGTGGTACGGTTCGAACCAACTAGATATCTGGGTGAGCTGAAACGCTGGAACAAAACACAGAATGACGTACGTCGCTAGAGTGAGCGCGTTCTCGCTGTGCCTCTAACCGCGTAGACTGAGCGTCTCGAGACCCTGAAGAAGGCCCCGAAGGGATTCAACGCGGGTCCGAAATCACGCAAGAGTTCCAAGTGAAGCTTACAGCAAACGCAAAGATGCTTTGCTTAATATCAGTCCGTGATAACCCTCCGAAGGGGTCGTGAACAAAGGGAATTTGCCACGAGTCCAGCCAAACTTGCCTGCGATAGAGATTAGTCAAGTCAAGGAATATACATGCCAGAATCCATGACTTCCGTGGCTTCTTATCCATTTCGTCGCACTGTGGACTATAGGAACGTCATTGAAACAGGAATATACATATGGTTGATTGACTGACCGCCGATGTATCCACCCATTCCAAAAGTATTGTCTACAATGAACGGGATGCCGTGGTCGTGTGCAATCTGATGCCATGGTAGAGGTTAGTCGCCAATCACGGAGACTCCTCTTCTACAGTTTTCTTGCCTTTGCGAGCTCTGGGATTGGGGCAACGTTGTACCGATACTCTCGACGTAGATCGCCTTCGTCTTGTCGTCGATGGCTGTTTCAAATTCTCGAGGTCATCTCCGTCGACGAACTTGATGCCGATACCATATTTCTTGAACGTTACTGTAGAATGTTGAACCAGACACGTCTCTTGATACACGGATGAATCAAACCTTCGAATTGATTTGATTGTATGGCATCTGCGAACGTCGTCGCCACGAATGAGATCGGATCTTAGCGAAGGCGCAGAGAACTCACCAAGCCATCGAGAGAAAGCGGTGGGCCACGTTGGGCGACTGTTCGAGGTCGTGAAAGGTCCTGCCGGGGGCGTGCTTGAGTGAGGTGACATTATTTATGGTATGTCTAGCGAGAACGGATCAGAAGGGGACGGATCAAAAGCAGACAAAATCGAGTCGGTCCCACCGTAGAGATAAGACTTATATATCAAGAAATAGATGCTGAGAGGATATTCAAGAGAAGGAATGAAGACGTATGTGGACGTGCTGTCTCCCGTATCCGCAATGGTGGAAATAGCGAGGAACTGCGCTGATTGGCCAGACCCCGTCGCCACTGCAGCCGATCCACACTCAAGCGCCGCGATACGATTCCCAAAAACGTCCTGGATAACAAAGATGGACAGACGTGTCACGGAACACTGGTTGGCTGCGGGATGGCGAACGTAAGACGTACGACAGTAGGGTTTCCGATGCGTCAATAGGCGTATCTAACCGTGCTGCGAAACAACAAGAAATCATTAGCCTCGCTCGACCTCGTTACTTTGTGGTAGAGAAATGCTAGGGTCAAGTCAATATTGGCGCAGATGCACTTTAAACGCATGATATCGGCCGCGTGGTGGACGTGATCTTAGCATGGAAAAAGTCGATTGAACTCGGAAGGTGCTCACCGCGGAATAGTTGAAGACGAAGCTGGTCGATGCATAGATGGGGACGGTGCGGGCTTTGGTGGTGCAGCTGCAAGGTCTTGATCGAATTCGAGTGATCTGGTAGGACTGGTAAAGTTCGACGTAAGATTAATCGCTGCCATTGCTTGTTCACAGTTAATTCTGGGGATGGCTCGCCTATTTGGATCGGACTCATCACGATTCACGTAGGGCGTGTTGGGCAAAGGGAAAATATGAACCAAAAGTTACGCGCACGACCGCGTATAATATATATACGAAGTCGAACGACGGATATAGAACTGCACATGATTAACTTGAAGAATCAGGAAGACTTGGATCGAAGCACGCACTTGAAACGCATGATATCTGCCGCGTGCTAGTACCGATAGACGCGATCTTAGCATGGAAAAATACAATTGAGCTCGGAAGGTGCTCACCGCGGAATAGTTGAAGACGAATGCATAGATGGGGACTGTGCGGACTTTGGTGGTAGAATCGGGCACTCGGCTCGCATGCAGCTGCAAGGTCTCAAATTCGAGTGATCTAGCAGGACTGGTAAAGTTCGACGTAAGATTAATCGCTGCCATTATTTGTTCACAGTTAATTCTGGGGATGGCTCACCTATTTGGATCGGACTCATCGCGATTCACGTAGGGCGTTTTGGCCAAAGGGCAAAGGGCAAAGATGAACCAAAAGTTACGCGCGTCGCGTATACGAAGTCGAACGACGAATGTAGAACTGCACATGATTAACTTGAAGAACCGGGGAGACTTGAATCGAAGCACGTACTTGAAACGCATGATATCGGCCGCGTGCTAGTACCGGTGGATGCTCTTAGCATGGAAAAAGACACGAATCCATAGATGGGGACTGTGCGGACTTTGGTGGTGGAATCGGGCACTTAGCCCGCATGCAACTGCCAGTGCAAGGTCTCGAATTCGAGTGATCTGGCAGGACTGGCAAAGTTCGACGTAAGATTAATCGTTGCCATTTTTGTTGTTCACAGTTGATGCTGGGGATGGCTCACCTATTTGGATCGGAGTCATCGCGACTCACGTAGGGCTTTTGGCCAAAGGGCAAAGATGAACCAAAAGTTACTACAGTATGGATACGAAGTCGTGTAGAACTGCGGGTGATTAACTTGAAGAAGCGAGGAGACTTTGATTCAATATGATCAACTTGAAGTTGGTCGTTGGGACTGCTTGAACACGCAGCTTGGATAGTAGATCATAGTTACTGGGTAATGGTGTTCGTGTATCAACCATCGCATACAAAATACGGAGCGCGGAGCGCGGAACGCAGAAAAAAGCCCCAAAAATAGGTTCATTTACACGTCATAGTTTACGCTCTGAGTTTTTTTCGCCGTCGTAGGTGGGCGGTCATATAATCCAATGTCCGTGAACTGAAAATCCCGTCGGACTGGGCCAGTCCGACAGACCTGTCGAGCAGCTCACATCCCGATAATGCCATATAGTTGGCTTGCACTACAATAATGCATTATAGTCCGTCTGTTGCAATGCTCAAAATGGTATATTGCCAATCTAGTAGTAGAGCAGACGACATTGACATTCTAACACCCCCTCCAGTAGAACGAGTCCGACGACGACGCGAGCCCACCAAAGTTGGAATACGGGGGCAGGAGGCCAGATTGACGATCGCCAAGGAGCGAGCTGATTCAGAGCGGTGCGTTCAAGTTACCGTTACCGTCAATCTGTAGGATGCGGTGATCCTCTTGTTCAGTGCGTCGAATGCCACAAACGTGACAAGGGGGCCGCGTACCTGACAACATCCTTCCGACGTCTCCGAGGTATCCATAGTGTTCATAGAAATAAATAGAGGTGGACCACGACGGGGTTGTCCACACCATGTCCGCGATGTTCCTACCAATCTGATCAGAAAAATAGCGACAAGGGTAAAGAAAGGATGCGAACCGTGCGTGGGCAGCTACACGACTCGAACGGGGAGAGACAAAGGTCTCTAACCTCCGGCAACCAGCCCTCGAACAAGTCTGTTGAGACCGGCGTTGGCAAGCGGGGAAACCATATCCACACCCGACGTCTTCCCGTCAGCCTTTCCTCTCGAACGATCCAGACTCGGAGGACCAGGGCTTTGAACCTTGTCCGTGATGGGCCGAATAGAACGAGTCCGACGACGACGCGAGCCCACCAAAGTTGGAATACGGGGGCAGGAGGCCAGATTGACGATCGCCAAGGAGCGAGCTGATTCAGAGCGGTGCGTTACCGTTACCGTCAATCTGTAGGATGCGGTGATCATCTTGTTCAGTGCGTCGAATGCCACAAACGTGACAAGGGGGCCGCGTACCTGACAACGTCCTTCCGACGTCTCCGAGGTATCCATAGTGTTCATAGAAATAGAGGCGGACCACGATGGGGTTGTCCGCACCATGTCCGCGATATTCCTACCAGAGAGGATGGCAAAGCGAACACATCTGATCAGAAAGGTAGCGATATAGGTAAAGAAAAGATGCGAATGGTGCATGGGCAGGGAGAGGTTTCTAACCTCCGGCAATCAGCTCTTGAACAAGTCTGTTGAGACCGGCGTTGGCAGTCGAGCAAATCATATCCACACCCGGCGTTCCCGTCATCCTTTCCTCTCGATCGATCCAGACTCCGAGGACGAGGGCTTTGAACCTTGTCCGTGATGGGCCGAATGGAAGGAGTCCGACGACGACGAGAGCCCACGAAAGTTGGAATATGGGGCCAGATAGACAATCGCCAAAGGGCCAAGAGTCAAGAGCTGATTCAGAGTGGTGCGGTATCGTCAATCTGTAGGATGCACTGATCCTTTTATTCAGTGCGTCCAAAGCCACAAAGGTGACAAGAGGGCCGCGTACCTGACAACGTCCTTCCGACGTCTCCGCGGTATCCATTATGTCCCAGGAATAGAGCGTGATGTTCCTACAAAAATGGTTAGCAAACCGAACGTTCTGAACGTGTCTGATCAGGAAGGTAGGTAGCGACAAGGATGCGAACCGTGCGTGAGCAGGAAACACTACTCGAACGAGAGACAAAGGTTACTTCCGGCAACCAGCCCTTGAACGAGTCTGTGAAGGCCAGCGTTGGCAAGCTAGGAAAGGTATCCACGCCCGCCGTCTGTCATCCTTTCCCCTCGATCCAGACAAACCAGACTCCGAGGACGATGGCTTTGAACCTTGTCTTGATGGGCGAATAGAACGAGTCCGACGACGACGCGAGCCCACCAAAGTCGGAATATGGGGGCAGGAGGCCAGATAGACGATCGCGAAAGAGTCAAGAGTCACAAGCTAATTTAGAGAAGTACGTTATCGTCAATCTGTTGGATGCGGTGATCCTCTTGTTCAGTGCGTCGAATGCCACAAACGTGACAAGGGGACCGCGTACCTGACAATGTCCTTCCGACGTCTCCGAGGTATCCATTGTGTTCATAGAAATAGAGGTGGACCACAACGGGGTTGTCCATACCATGTCCGTGAAGTTCCTACCAAAGAGGATGGCAAAGCGAACACGCGTCTGAACAGAATGGTAGCGACAAAGGTAAAGAAAGGATGCGAACCTTGCGTATGCAGCTACGCTACTCGAACGAGGAGAGTCAAATGTTTCCAACCTCCGGCAACCAGTCCTTGAACGGATCTGTTGAGACCAACGTTGGCAAGCGAGGAAACCGTATCCACACCCGGCGTCTTCCCGTCATCCTTTCCTCTCGATCCAGACGATCCAGACTCGGAGGACGAGGGCTTTGAACCTTGTCCGTGATGATTCTTGATATTGCTCGATGGAGACGAGGACGTGCGAGAAGGAACGGGAGCTTATCGCCAGCAGCGGCTGGACGGCGATGGAGGACATTAGGAAGTCGATGGACGTATAGGGATGTGGGGTGGAAGGTATCGCCTCGAGGGATGGCTTGAGACTGTCGAGATAAGATATGACTTCGTCAGGCTGAGAATGGCCACGCAGGAGGCTAAGGAAGGCTGCGTGGCATCGTAGTAGGAATTCGCTATGCGCAAGTCGGTTGGGATTGAGTGGAAGATTGATCGAACAAGAAGATATTCTAGAATTTCCACACACATTCAAAGTTTGGGCCCGCGGGTTGACCGGTAATCGTGTCGTCTTGCGTGGGCTCGCGAAGGGTTTCGAGAATTCAATCAGTCGCACCTCCCGTTCGATTGCTCGGCGCGTAAAATTTGGTTTTGGATGTAAAGATCCGGAACCCTGTCGGACGTCATCAACACTACCTAGGGACCATGAGCAAAGGCACCCACCATTCTTTCCACATCCATTGGACAAAATTGCTTGTATGAATAGTGAACCACTCAACGAAACGACGAAAAATTTCTGGGTCGAGTCCGTCACCAAGCGCGTTACACAAATGAACTTGCCAACCGCCGGTCCAATGGTAGAAGGCGAGTGTTTACACAGTGCAGTGATCAAGGAAATGTAATACTCGGGAAGGAAAACAGTGAGCCGAGGACGGTCTAGTAAAATGGCATGACGTGACCGCCCCGTTGCAACCCGAAACAGGGCTCACCTCGATCACAATGTTCTCAAAGCTTCCAGTTGTTGGCATTCAGATCTTCTTTTGTAGGAGGCCGTGCTTTAACCAGCCGAAATTATATCGTGTTGTAAGGAAGATGATTTCTATAGGCACCGTCACGACCAAGCGTGACCATGACGAGTCGCGACGAAGGGCCAGAATCACTAGAAGGAGATGGATATGATGAGTAGCGTGTAGAGAAGTCGAGAGACGCGGGGTAATATAGAAGATTTGGGCATGAACGCACCATTGGGCCCGGGGTATTCGAGCAACAGTCTCGCGCACTCCTTTCGGTTGATTTCAAATATGTCAATCACGTCGCGAATGTTGGAGCGGATGTGGAACCCAGAATGTTCGACAACTCTGGACTGACCTATAATAAATGTTAATACGGAAAATGGCCTCCTGGTGGCGCATACAACGCAAAGTGTTATCAAAGAGGTGGAAGATATACTCGGGTCATTCTTCTTTTTTCACTGGGGCGTCTGTTACGAGACCGTCTACCTCAATGACCTCGAATGGCACCAAGATGAACGGCAGTTCGAAAGGTGAAGAGATGGTAGGGTCTAGGTCCGGGTTGTCGAGATATAGCTTTGGCACGCTGCTCCAAGAGTCCAAGAATCCAGATGATTCGGGCACCTTGAGCACTGAGAGGCCGCCGCTCTCAAGAAGCTGAAAATCACGTTAAGTGAGCAGAAAACAAGTTGAGTGACATGATAAGCTTTACAGGAACCTTGGCAGTGACGACGGAGTCATTGAAAGTCTGAATAGCTTTCATGATTTCAGCCGTCTTTAACGACAAGCTTTTGGCGATGACGGGTCCAGCCTGAAAAAGAACAGTCTGTGGATGAGCAAGTGGAAGAGAAAAAGAGACTTACGGTCAATAATCCCTGTAGCACACATGGTTGTTTTTCCTCGTCCATACGACACAACGAACTCGTCGAGGACAGCTGCAAAGACCAACGTTGGCAAGCGAGGAAACCGTATCCACGCCCGGCGTCTTCCCGTCATCCTTTCCTCTCGATCCAGACGATCCAGACTCGGAGGACGAGGGCTTTGAACCTTGTCCGTGATGATTCTTGCCGACATCCCACCCCGACCCGGCACCTGCACCTGCGCCTGCACCAACAGCATCCACATCCGACTGCAACGGCGATGCCAGCCCTCCATCCATACTCCCCACCAACATCCTCCGACCAGATGTCGACTTGCCTTCCTTCATTGGTTCATCGTCCCCCCACGACTTTGCGTCGAATTCCCACCGTCCGAGTGATGCCACGCTCTGGTACTACATCAGTTTGTCGAACACTATCCCGATCATCTGTCGATTCCGCGTCCAGAACGTAAACACGGCGTCGCCAAGATTAGGGTTGGAGAGGCAGCGGAGGAGACCGAGATATTGCTTGATGGAGACGAGGACGTGGGAGAAACTCGTCGAGGACAGCTACAAACGATTGGAGGAGCCCAGACATGGATCCAACGGAAACAACTTGAGCGACCATCGGGCAAAAAAGTGTATCTAATTGCGCGGTCAACATAAGGGGATCGTTTCATATGTTTGGACGTACGCAGAGACGTGTGTCTCAACTTACCAACTTGTCCAGATAGCCTTCGAAACCCTTCCAAAAATCTTCTGGGACAAGTTTTCCAAGGAAGGGCAAGGCCGACGAGCCAGAGGCTTCTATTTCATCTGTGTCGGAAGGTGCTGGGTCATGGAGCAAACGGAGCGAGGCAGCATAATTGGGATCTTGAACGGCTGTTCCGTGACGCTATTCCGAGTCAGCAGCGAACAGGCAACAAAAAAACGGGCGCTCACCTAATACGAAACCCTTCTGATATGGCTGCGACCGTGACAAGCACTTCGCAAATTTGTTTGGCAATGCGGGGGACCTCTTTGGCGGAATCCTGGCTGGCGGTATTAGGAGGGCGGACTCGTTGAAGAGGGACATCATACCGTCACGGCCTTGGACGCTTCGCGACCATTTCGATTCGGGCCCGGCGCTCCCGAGGACAATGCATAGGAACGAAGTAGACCAGGAGAAGGAGAACCGATCGAGAAGCTCGACGCCAAGCGCCTCCCCAGTGTTGTCGAATCCATGGACTTGAAGTGCTTCTACGTAGTGTAGCGTTGTCGCTGCCCCCATAAGTACATGCGGAGGAGGACCCGATCTGTCGTTGCCGTCGTGGATCCATGTTCGGTCTCTGTTAAAGAGATAACCATAGTGTGAATTGTAGAGCGTGTCTTCGACAAAGTCACATACGAACATGCGGACAGGTACGTCCGTTCGTCTAGAATAAAGCCCTTCACGCGAGCGTCAGACTCACTAGCACGGGGCCGAAAGAACATGGACGCACGTACATCCACCGATGCCACGCTGGCACTCCTTGTCACTTGATGAGGCTGTCTGGTAAGCAGCTTTTCGTATCTTTCCTAGCGAGGGAACGGGTGATAAGAGAAAGACAGGGAAACAACGAGAGGGTCCGCACGATATTTGTAGTCCGACAAAGTGCACACCACGAGATTCAACTTGGAGAAATAAGTTGTGTACGAGCATGTCGGTGGAGTAGTACAGCGGAATGTGGCACGTGCTGTATACACGACCGCCAAATCACGAGACCGACTGGGGAATTACTTTTCCGAGCCTTCCACGCCTGCAGACCCTGGGAGCTTCCCGGCTCGCGGTACCTGGGAAAGACCATCGTAGCGGCGCGCATGCGCCAGGTCCCCGACTCCCCTCATCTCTTCCAGTTTTTTTAAGTCGTCCCCGTCTCCGTCCCGGAAGATACGTATACTAGACGGTCGAACCTCAGAGTGTCGGTGAAGCACAGTGCAATGTTCGCTGTGTTATGTTCAGTCGGATGTTCCGGTTGCTGTCAGCGCGCGCGATCAGTATCGTTTGGAAGTGCATACTCATATTCTGCACAACACGTGTGTACGCACATTACAACTTCAACTCAACAAGTGTAATAGGAGTAAAAACGGAGCAAAAGAAAAAACAGGATGGCATGACAAATTGGAACAGTGAAATGATACTAAAGAAGAGAGAATTGTGCTACTGGCCAAATCTTTCAACGTATGAACTTTGAAGAATATGTTGAGGCGAATGATCTTTAAGTTGAATGATAAGTATGTGATCGGGAATCGAAGAAGTTGAGTCAGCAGTGCTGCAATGAGAACATATTTGTTCTGTTTCCGTTTTATTTTGAAACACCAACTTCAAGTTGGAGGCACACGAGCGGAGAACATCCAACTTCAGATGCTAGACAGATTTGTTTCATAAACAGACTGCGTGTAGAACAACCAGTTCATCCGACAGGCAAACAACATCTACGCTCGACAAATGAGCATTACGTTCGACGTCATTTATTACATTGTCGTGAACGTACAAGTTTAACAATGAAAAGGACAGCTCTTCATAAGTCCCGCAAACGATACTATTCAAGGTCATTCTCTAATGTTCCGCGACCGTTTTGCAATGGCCGGCGCGAAGCAAACCAAACGAGAAGAACACGGTGGTCTGCCGGACAAACTTGTATGTCGCGATCGTCTTCTGACAATGTCCCCACCGTTAATATATACTCGCAAGAAACTTTACTTGTGGAAGCGCCGTCTTGCGACGGCAGAAACCTTGCTTGTAAAATTGTAATCATGCACGCGCAAGGTCAGAAGTCAAAGAAGTCTTACTAAGGTCCCGGTTAGTACTTGGCGCGCGCACAGCGCGCGATAAGTTGTGAAAGCGGCAATTCCCGGTAAGACAGGGTTGCACTTTCTCACGAATTTCACACCCGAGAGAAACCTTGTCAAGCAAGGTGACTCAGGTTATAGATAGTGTCGATATTTTTGGGGCAGTAGCCGTGGAATTTCTTGTTCGTCTAATTGAATCATATCAGTCGTTATTCCCGACTATCCCACTTTCCTCACCATCGCCAAGTTGCAAAACGTTACCTTGGAATGGATCGACCTCTATAGTAGCTACCGTAGCCCTCGCATCGCCGATCATCCGCTCCGCGTTTTCGTTGAAACCATCGGGCAGCGCAATTGCAATCCCACCAACTTCAACGTCCGGAGGTATGGGACCTAAGGAGTAACCATGCGTAATCTAAGCAGAACGGAACCCTTGTCGAGATTGTTGTCCTCTGTGTAATATCCGGCAGGAATAATACTTGGATCAAACGCGGCAGTCTCCCTGAGGTTGGTTGGAAAGATGGCAACGGATCTCATCGATTGAGAGTTTGGCTGGGTGGTGAAAGGGGAAATAGGTCGGAATCAACTTCGTTTCAACAGGGGAGACCTGAGATTTAGCGCTTTACCTCAAGAGAGCCTCGGCGCGAAGGCGATAACGGTTGCTTGTTCAAGGGGCCAATCCGCGAAGTGATGGATTGACATTCGGCGTTCATATGAGATTCAGTACCCAATTCGCTCTCATGCATCACGAGATCTGGTTTATCAGCATCCTTTTGATTCCTTGAAGCAGAAACCTGCGGATCCAATGCACTGTTTGGGTTGCTTGTTTGCTTGTCAACAAGAGCCCCACTCTTTCTCTCCAGACGCACAACGCCTTCTAGGAATGTACATCAGCAGTTGCAATGACGTCAACGACACCCTAACCTTCGTGTGAGACTATGTCATAATTCTGAGACAGCACTTCTTCAAGACGAAGATCTTCATCAAACTCTTCTGTCATAAGCAACTTCTAGGAGCCAATGATCAAACTTCGATGTCTGGGACGCGTATCACTAGAACATGACCATACATCTTCAAGGATCGACATCCAAATGCTATCACAAGTGATTGCAATGCTCGCTGAAGGGTCCTAAAACAGACATTCATACTCCTTGCATGCGTAGAGTTCCAGTACACCTACCTTGCGAAGCAAATATCGATTAATAGCATTCGAGGGGTGAAACGCCTATCATGGCCGTCAAACGATCCACCTTCATATACAAAGCAATGTACGCACCGGAGGTATGTTTGGCACCCGCTGGATTTCTACGTGCATACCATCATACCCACCCTGATCGGACATGTTACTTTCTCCCTGCTCTTCGGCCGCGTCTGTCGACTGCCCTGTATGCATGGTAGTTCGGGAGGTGCTCCCCCTATCCCTTCCCATCACGCTTGCCAACTTATCACGTACCCTAGAGTTGCTTGGAACAATGCTCAACGACTTCATGGGATTGGATCGAGCCTTGGATGGGACATCTGCCTCAACGCTGATCCGTCTGGGACCAAAAAGTCTGTTCGGTAGCGCTATTTTGAGCCCGCGGATGAATACGGTTTGGCTAGGTGTCCTGTGGTTGATGGAAGTCCCAGCACGCCAATGTAAACTTGCACGCGTGGTCTCCCAGCTCCTGTCTGGTACGTGCTCGTAGTGCGCCGCGTAAGATTCGTTTCCAGGAACATTTTCGAAAGCTGCGACAGACCAAGTACAAGTTTTGTGAAGTCCGGTGATGACATAGAGGGCATCCTGGCTGATGAATCGATTGCGACGGTCTACAGCGTGCTTGTACCATTTCACTGCATTTTTGCTAGCTTGCTTGACAAAAAGACCATCGTTCAAGAGCTCATGCTGTTCAGCACCTTTTGGAAGAATGAGGAGTGCGCCTTCATCGGGAGATAGATCAAATCGATAAGTTGACTCGTCTCTGAAAAACAATCCGATGCGATCAGATGGCTTTCTTTTACTGATGAAGAACTGCAATGCACCTCTGTGGAGCCTCAGTCGATGAATGAGCAGCCCCGACTCGGGTTACAGAAGGAGTCAAAATAACTTGACTACGAGGCTCTGCAGAGTACCAAGTTTCCAATTCTCCTGGTCCAATGCAGGTAAAACCGTCGGGTACACCGTAGCGAAGGTGAAAAGCATGTTCCGGCGGCAGGCATAAGTTGAAAAGGGCGTCAAAACCGCCCAAGTCGGGAGTGACGAGCCCGACGTCACCGATTCTGAGACCTTCAACCGGACGTTCATTGAAAAGCTCGTTTCTTGGTTCAGGGGTCCAAAGTGGGTAACCGCGAGTAGAGGAGAGCAACCTCGCGTACAGGTCCTGGGGAGATCGAGACATGCCAGTGCGCGTGCTGCCGTGTGAAACTGGGGGTTTGCGTTTTCCTCCATTATAACTAACGTGTGATAGGCTGTGAAGGCCCAGAAGTAGTTAGCCCGACGCAACGCACGTACGTATTGCTGTGTGCTCCAACGTGCCCGTCGTATCATAATTCCAGGTTCCAAATCGTAATACAACAAGTGATACTTATCCGGATGCGTACCTTGAAGATACGTTGCAGGAGATGTGCCTCTCCCTACCAGAGGCGGCTCAGCGAGGTGACCGTCGACCGAGAGACGTTCCGTGTTCCATAGTGGAGTGCTGGTACTTGAAGCTTGAAGCTTGAGAATCCAACTCCATGACTCTAAGGTACTTGCTCGTACAGTGTAAAATGCGATGACAAACATACAGAACTGAATCTACATAATGGTATTACAAAGAACGGTGGGAAGATGGGGATGACATTAATTATGATGCAGGCTCCTGAGCGATGGTTGCTATGGGAGTGTCATTAGCAGGCTGTTTGGAAACAACAACCATACTGACCTCCACCACTGTTCCGCGAGTGATTATTGTTTGTGAGCCCGTAGACACGCGAGTTTACAGCAATGGTGATGTTATTGATGGTTTTGGGGCTGGTTGGACGGGATAGCTGTGAATTGCTGAAAGAAACGGTCTGTCGGTTGCCTTCGTCTTCGTTATCGTCTTGACTGAGAACGATTTCCGTTTTGATGAGGGTAACTTCTTGTTCGTCTAATTGGATCGTATCAGTCATTATCCCCAACTAGCTTTCCTCACCGTCTCCACGCTGCGGGACGAGGGAGTTATCTTGGAACGGGTTGACTTTTGTAGTAGCTAGTATCGTGTCCCTCGCATCGCTGATTGTCCGCTCCACATCCTCGTTCAAACCATCAGGCAGGAGAATTGCGAGACCGCCGGCTTTAACACCCGGAGGTATGGGACCTGTGGAGCAACCATGCGTAAACATCAAACTTGGAATTGAGACAATCAGACTTGACTTGCCAACTATCCTTCGCATTTTTTTACTCGGTACTACTCGTACACCACTGGATGCTTCTCTATGGATCTTCTCTGACCTGTGCTGAACAAGGATATGTTAGTGAAAGGGTAGATACCATAATCGAGCAATCCAACCTTGGTCTGAAGAAAGATATCTAGTGATCCTTCATGCAGTGACCGAGCTGCTCTATAGTTTAGAAATGCCTTGATCGGATTGAAAGTCTTGCGAGTATCCTCTAACTTCGCCTGTTTGGCTCTCAGTCTACCAATGCATGAGCAGACAGATGTAAACCATAGTCGAGCACTGACTTTTCCAACCCAACCCTCGTAGTGAAAAAAAAGTCCTCGTTATTGTTCAAATCGATACGTAGTGCCCTGATCTTCTTCATTTCGTCCAGTGTTGCTTTGATCAGAACGATACCCTTGCCGAGATTGTCATCTTCTTGATAATATTCAACAGGGAAAATATCTGTTTCGAACGCGGCGTCGCCGTCGCCGTCGGGGAATTCAACGATTGCAGTGGGGGGATCCAATTCATCACCCGAAGCCATCGATAGAAGTTTGGTGGAGGGAAACCAGTTCGTTTGGACTATGATTATAATAGATACCAGAGATTATATCGCCTTATGGAAACAATAACTTCCATCTTGGAGCGGCTTCTTCAGTGAGCACCCTTATTTTTTTCGAGGTTACACGCTTGCAGAGAGTCCAATACTGCAAAATACCAGACAGATAGATTGCACTATGCAAGTCAATAGAGAGTAAATGCGGAGGTATCTTTACATTTCGCGTGGAAGTAAAATATTCGCCGCGTGGAGATTTCCCGCGGAAACATGATGCTGTGAGTGTCCGTTTGCGTTTATTTTAGCCTATCTGGATGGACCCGGGTATGTTCACGCGGGTTTGGAGTGTCTCCCAATGGTGACCATACCCGACCCGGGTAAGATAGGTGCGGGTACAGGTCATACCCGGGTATGACCTGCAGGTTGACCGGGTTACCTGCGGGTCGTGTTCTATACGTAGTAATGTTAACAATGTGTACCAAGTAATTAACAGCATCAACAGTCCTATTGAAGCCGCTACTCAATGATTACAACCTCCGAGGGGCCCGTCATTTTTGCCTTGCCCTTTGTAGAGTTTTGACCTTGTCCTTTTGCACGAGAGCTAATCATCTCTTCCGCAAGGTTCTGGGACAGTAATGGGGTGTGGGACCAGGATCCGACTGTGAGCTTGGCCTTGAACGACTGAGAACTAATGCCGTGCTGTAAATGGTTCACTTGAAGCCGCCCGCAGGAAAACGAGCGTTCAGTATCCACTGAACTTGAAGATGCTAGATAATAGGTGAGTTATAGTATCTTTGAAGCACAGTCACATACCTGGGGCAGAGAGGTAGTCGAGTCCCATCTGTGCCAGGCGGGGACGGGTGGCACGCATATGTTGTGAGTCCCAATATTTCAGGACACCGCCTGAAGTGACCGAATCTCTGCTTCGGACACAACAGGCATGCTTAGATAAGACTCGATGCTGTCGCGCGACAACATTGGGGATGGACCTGCCACCGGCTGTTCTCGAGCCCTCTTTGAGCGCTGAGAACGATCAAGCAAAACAGAAAACAGTCAGTGCAAAATTGATAAGTGTAAGAATGTAAACCACTTGCTCGAACAAAGCTGGTGGCACCCGGGTCTGGTGTAACACTTGAAACATCTCCGCCAGTGGATGTGTATTGTCTGCTGCGCACCCATGCTTGTCCCTCCATCAGCAATCCCACGCCGCTTAAGACATGCAGCAATCTTTCTCTTCAGATTTATCGTCCCCTCGCTGGTGGCCATGCGTAACCGGACATGTCGACAGTTGACCGGATCGTTGTTACAGGTAAAAACGAATTCAATACGTAGTTGCTTCCCATTTGGGCCAGTAATACGAGCCACTTTGGGTGTGAAGTGTGCATAGCAGGGGGAGGTCCACTTCTGAGTCGACTCAACTACGACATTTGCAAAATGAGAATGATAAAACTCGGAGGTGGATAACCGGCACTTGTAACTCACGAAGGGTCTTATCATCTTCCCAATCCCAAACCTCCGTATCAGGTAGTGCTCCTCGTTTGGCTCGTTTGCGTGGAGGAGAATGGATGATGATAGATGGTGAACAATGCCTTGTTGCCTTTTCTTGTGATCGCGTGTGCTTTGGACGGTGAGTCTTGCAGAGGGATAGAGTGGCAGGATGGATTGTCTATAGTAATCCTCTCAGAGTCTGACTCGATAAGTTTTTCTGGTGTCATGACTACTTAGTGACAAGTATATCCCAACCCTAAAATATGTGAGCAGTTGCTCGAGCACATTTGACTCTGAGTCTGCCGTTGGAAATCTCTGCAGTGGAGGCTCACACTCAGATGCGGCTCAGGCTAACAATGACTCGGACGTTGAGTGACGAGTCAATGACAGCTTGCAACTGGTTACTGCAAGCGTTGACAACGTTGACAAGTCAGTGACCACGGGTATACCCGGGTCAGACACCTTTCAGCCCTCACCACGCCCGTACCCACCCTATTCACAAACCTCGGGTTACCCGTACCCGTCACGACCCACCCGTAGCTCGACCCGCACACAGGTTACCCGGGTACCCCCATACCCACCGCATGCCCTAGGTCCGACTCTGGTCGCGGCGGATGATTCAACGCTGAATGAAGTCAACGATGTCGCGGACAGCAGTGAACGCCCAGATCTCCCAGGGTATGGCTGAAATATGGGGAACAAACGATCCCATCCCCCCCGAAGAACTAGACCCCAGGGAAGTTTGGTGGCGCGACCACTACAACCAACTGAGCAACCGTGGATATATGCTACGTCCTCGCTACTCCCCTCAGTGGGTCCCCTCTTGGAAAACATCGAAAAAGGACTGGAAAACCAGTGAAGATGGAATGCGACTAGAGGTACGCATGTTTCTTCTCCCCGTTCATATTTGACTGCATGTCATCATAGTTTGGTTCAGTTATTGATGCAACTCGAACTTCGGATGGGAAAGTGGTCACCTTAAAGCAAATAAAACGAGGAGACCATCCGTGCGAAGCGGATATTGCCTTGTACTTCTCTTCAGGAGAACTAGCTTCGCATCCAGCAAACCATTGCGTCCCCGTGTATGAAGTCTTCGCACTGGACGCTCATGAAGATACACGAATTATGGTTATGCCTCTACTTCGACCTTACGACAATCCTAAATTTGACACGATCGGAGAAGCAGTGGAATGTTTTCGCCAGATGTTGGAGGTAACGTGAATTCTTGGTTCTCTACGACTAGGCTTTGAAAATCCGTTGAGGGCATCCAATTCATGCATAAGCATCGAGTTGCTCATCGGTGCGCCAAGTATCTACTGTCATCTTCTCACGTTGACTTCTGCACAGTGATTGCATGAATATGAACATCATGTTGGATCCTGCTGGTCTCTACCCTGACTCGTTTCACCCGGTAGCCACAAATCTAAGCAAGGACTGTTCCCGTGACGCCAAGCACTCCACGCGTACTCAACGACCCCCAAAATACTATTTCATCGATTTTGGCATTTCTCGGCGTTACGACCCGTCAGACCCCGACCCGAAGGAAACACCAATCTGGGGTGGCGACAAAGATGTTCCCGAGTTTCAGAACTCCAACGAGCCTTGCGATCCGTTTGCTACTGATATTTTCTATATCGGCAACGCTATTAGAATGAACTTCATCCTGGTAAGTTGCCTGCCTTATGGCAATGAAGTCTTTCTGCTCATCCGTGATTCATAGCGAAAGCAAGGCTTTGAGTTCATGAAACCCTTGATTGCTAGCATGATACGAACAGACCCCGGCAAGCGCCCCAAAATCGATGAGGTTGTCGCTCGATTCGACGACATCCGGAGTGGGCTTGGTCGGTACAAGTTACGCTCACGTGTTGTGGATGTTAACGAGGACATATTCGAGCGGGTTGTTCGTACAACTTCCCACTGGAAGCGTCGGATTTGGTTTGTTGCTAGAAGGGTACCAGCTATACCTAACCCGCCGTCCTAGGTGTGGTTGTCTATAATATGTCTGGGATACGTATTTCGTAACGTAGCGGCGCCAGGCGCCAATCCCCGACTCCCTTGTGAAAACAGTTCTTTTGCGGGGACAAATTTATGTAACGAATCTCTGTGTTATGTTCGAAACTGAAACTACTACATCAACCCTACAAGATGACAAACAAACGTGGAGGTAATCTAACAATGTGCTGATCAAAGGAAAGCTGTCAACCGGCGCTCTGAACAACAAGGTCAACGAATATTGGAATCACAGCAAATCAAAGCATTTAGCAGACTTACTGGGTATATATCGCATGGTTGTTAGGTGAGAGGAGGGAGGGATAGAAAGAGTAGAAATGTATCCGCCATCAGAGATAACCATTCTAGCACGTCCGACAACCTGATTTGCAATGGCCAACTTCCCTTTCACGCTTTGTGCACGTTGCGCTGCCTTTTTAAATTGTAACAGGTGGTAATTGGCACGTGTCTTGTTGTGGGTCATACGCTCTTCCTCGACGACCAACTCAGCCTTTAACACGTCACGCTGGGCACGAACCGAACTAATCAATAGCTTGGCCTCTTGCGCGCAGCTCGGATACTGAGGCTTTCGATTGTCCTATATAACGTTAGCGTTGCTTCCGACAGTTGCCATTACGAAGTATTACTACTTGCCGGATATTCAATGAAGCAGAGAGGGTCGTCTCGGGCTAGTGGATCAAATGAGGCGTCTGAGTGAATCTGAGACTCCTCATTGCCAGTAGGGCTCATACATATTGCACCCGAAGTATTAGGGGAGGAGGTGTGAGTACCCTTGAAAGTCGAGGTACTTTGAAAGACCAAATTTTCTGCGAAAACGGGAGGATTAGTTCTATGGTGTCTGTAGCAAGAAATTGCCCGTAACTCCTCACCCATGTAGACACGACAGAACTAACTTGGGACACGTGCGCGACTTTGAAGCTCCGCCGCAGTGCTCAAGTTCTGATCCGACTCGGAAAGCTACCGGTCGGGAACGTTTTTCCTGGGAGACTCATGCCCAAGGCTCAAAAGCAGTGCCGCGTCTACTGCCCAGATTGTGGTAAAGACTTTAAAAATGGTACCATACTACTCCAGCATGCGAACCAGCCCCTTGGCCGATGCAGGTCGTTTGGCCGGCGGTCACATGCTCGAGTTGTCGCAATAGCTACCAGGATGGCACGCCAGCGCCCACTCTCGTCTCCGGAGCCGTTTTATTCACCCACCCCTCTGAGCCCCCAGGCTCCAGCAGACAGCAACGTCGATATCGACATTGAAGACAGCGAACCCGAATCAAACTCGGATGCTCCTGTTTACTCGGTCCACTCTTTCCCAAACGCGTCACAGAACTTCAGGGGCGGGAACACGTTTTTAGATAATTTTGATGCGGACGTCTATGCCCCGGAGCGTAGAAGTAATCTGTATTATCCCTTCGCCGACTCAAGAGACTGGGAAATGGCTCAGTGGATCACACTCTCAGGGCTCAGTATGCTTGAAATAGACAAATTTCTGAGTGTACAACTGGTACGTCTTTCCCCTTGTACTATCATCCGTTTTAACCCGTATTTGTAGGTCCGAGACCTCCCGCTTTCTTTTCCCAATGCTAAGGAGCTAAGGAAACGAATTGAGATTCTGCCTTCTGGCCCACGCTGGAAGTACGCGGTCGTTCAGCCGGAATTCCCCACTAAAACCAAGTTGCGTCTATTTTTTCGAGACCCCATAGAATGTTTGCAAGCGCTGCTATCCAATCCCCGCCTTGCAGAACATATACAATTTTGCCCACGCAAACTGTACGAAGCCGCGGAGGCGACTCACCGGGTGTACCAAGAGTGGCTTACTGGTGACCATGCCTGGGAGCTTCAGGTATGTAATGAACTTTACCATCGTCCTCGAGAAAATCTAACAACTGGCAGAGTCAGCTACCTCCTGGGGCGACACTGTTAGGTGTCATTCTTTCCTCTGACAAGACGCACATCACCACAATAGGAAATCGTCAAGCCCACCCTCTCCTCATATCCCTTGCAAATATCACCAGCAGTGTTCGTAATAAGGCACTCAACAATGCTTTCATGCTCCTCGCTCTCCTGCCAATCCCCACGTTCACTCATCCAAAACAGCGTCTCCGAGGGGTGCTCGCGGATAGGCTGCTTCACCAGGTCATCGGCATTGTCATAGATCCCCTCAAGAAAGCAGCACAGTATGGTCGGATGATGAGCGACCCGGTCGGGAACAGCAAATACTGTTTCACGCCACTCGCAGCGTACATAGCTGATGTACCCGAGGCGCGTGCCTTGTCTTGTGTCCGCGGCAACGCGTCCCATGTCACCACGGCCACAAAGAAACAATTTGGCGACCCCTTCCGTCATCCAACACGAACTGCCCTGGCTACTTTATCCAAACTGAATACGATTATAGCAACCACCTCTCCGTCTGACCTTTTAGCGTTTTTCAATGCTTGTCGCCCATCTCTTAACGGTGTAGACAGGCCCTTCTGGGGAGATTGGGCACTCACTGAACCCGCGGTTGCGTTTGGCCCTGAGCCACTTCACCATTGGTGGAAATTTTCATACGATCACGACTTCCAGTGGGCGGTGAATCTCGTTGGCGCAGACGAGCTTGACTATCGGTTCACATTACTCCAACCCCTCATCGGGTATCGACGCTTTCCAGAAGGTGTCACTGTTCTCAAATCACCGAGCGGCCGCGATCATCAGAATATACACCGCTACTTGATTGGCATCATTGCTGGAGCCGTCCCTCGCCCATGTCTCATTGCACTACGTGCACTCAACGACTTTCGGTATTACGCTCAAGCTCCTTGCTTTCAAGACGGTGACATCGCGAGGCTTGAACTTGCGTTAAAAGAGTTTCACGATCACAAATCTTCAATTAGCAAAGCAGGCGCACGTGGCGGCAAGTATGTCATCCAGCATTGGGAAATTCCCAAACTGGAATTGCTTCAGAGCGTCGCGACAAGTATACGTCAACAAGGAGCACCGATGCAATGGACGGCAGAGGTGACAGAACGGGCACACGTACACCTCGTGAAGAAGCCAGCACGTTCTGGCAACAACCACGACTCACACTCTCAAATGTGCCGGTACCTCGACCGAGTTGAAAAATGCTTCCTATTCGACCATGCTACATCTATTCTCCAAGCAGAACATGACGACGGTGACGGCGATGACGGTAACAACAACGCAAATCGGGATCAGCATCACGTTGGACGAAAGATACCTGATTACTTCACGAGGGCAGAAGCCTTACTGAACGGCTCGCACCCCACTGCTCCACACCCATACAGGACATTCGCAGTCAGCCGGACCGCGTTCCATATCGGCAGGGACCCGTCGCTCACCAATGTCACCGTCCAGGATGCTATCGAAACCTTTCAACTTTTTGACCTTCCCAACGCAATTCATCATTTCCTCCGCTGCAAGCTCACCCAATCAGAACCTACGTCGCGAGACGCACGACGCACCCTCTCGGACATCGATTCACTTCCATTTTCACGCATTCAGGTATGGTTCAAGATTCGCGTGCAGTCGATGCCACACTATGTTGAAGGTTCTCTGGAACCACCTCAAGCACTTTCCGCCCAACCACCGGATGATGCGTGGCCCCTTGGGCGTTATGACCCCGCAATCGTTAGTACATCAGACGAGTCTCTGTGGCCCTATCACGGGCTTGAAGGTAATTTCTTGCTTGTAAATGTACGCAACTCACAGCATTCCCTAGGACATCATGTCATCCAACTACGAATGATATTCCGTCCGATTTGGCCAGATCGTCCTGCCACTGTACCAGATGAATTTCTAGCTTATGTGCAGTCATTTAGCACCATCAGATACGATTCGTCTACGGGAATGCACCTACTAACGCGCGCGAAGTGTTCAGATGGGACTCGCCGAGGATATATCATTCCCGTCACCCGCATTCGCTCACATGCGCATTTGATCCCCCATTTCGGTCAAAAGGCACATACTCGCCTCCGGATGCAAACGGTGTTGGAAGCATGCGAAAAGTTTTGGTTGAATAAATATGGGGATGCAGGTTTTTTTTTTGCTTTGTCAAAGTCTGATTGATGTACTCCCCATCCGCATATGT
>JBBPOK010000468.1:0-23811 GCA_038091415.1 Leccinum variicolor
CACTCCTCTATGACTCTCAAGGCCACTGGGGAGATGCAGCACCCACAGTCCGCCTTCACGGGGTTGCACGTTCGTCTTTACGACGATGAGAAATACGAGGGCCTGGGGTACACCGAGCTGTTGGTTCAAATCCTCTTTCAAGCGTTCCCGTTTCTGGAGGAGTTGTGTTTTGTAGTTTGTGCGACGGCCGTTGACAGAATGGTTCGGGATCTCCTACAATGCATATCAAATCATCCGAATGTGTGGACGAACCTTTCTTCATTTCGCTCGCTCACGGTGCGAGAGGACGTCGAGAGGTCAGTTCCAGACGTAAGTCAACTTGTGTACCCGCCGTTTTCTGTCTCGCATGGTTGCTTCATTACTTATCATGCCCTACCATTCCTCTAGGAGGTTCTTCAATTCATCAGCGGTATGGGTTCCCTCGTGATAGTATACGTGCGCTGACAGAATATTTGCATCTGCTGCATTACCTGTCACATCAGCCAAATTGCGCGAAGGTCTACCTAACCTTCGCCACATGCTTGGTCCTGCCTCTAGCTTCAGGCATGCACATTATTTCGGGACGGTTTTCTGTTTCGTAGATGGGGAGTGGTTGCTGGAGGCGTCTTGCAGTACGGTGCAATGAAGCGCGATGATATGCTTATCAGTTCTTCTTTTTCTTCTTAAAAAACCGGTTCATACAGCAGCACGTCGAAAAACTTCTCTTTGTAACGGGGGTCATCTATTTGTCCGTGCTGAACTTCTCAGTGCGGTGAAATGAATGGAGGAACAACATATGTCATAGAATAACACGACACGCATCCATCAGCCCCGCCAGCTTTCTTCCATTCATCCCTTCGTCTCTCGGGGAGATTCTGCATGGGAAGGAAAACGGATGGCTTCAGCTCATCGATGCATCAGTCAGTATGAATACCGTTGAGAGGACCACGCACCTCGTCACCCCCGACGTCCACTTGACGACATCAAATTCCTCCGTCTTTTCGATCCTGAACAATGACAGGATACAAACCATTGCTGACTACAGTAACACTTCCGCGACGTGTCTTTCCGGGCTGTGTGCGCGTGTCATGTCATTCTCGGAAAACGAACACGGTTGGCCCAAACCCGAAAGGCTACCTCTAGTCTCTGAATCAAGCATGTAGACTGATTTCTGTCCCCGACTCCCACGAAGTGGAGGAGGTTTGTAATTGCAGCAAAAGTGCCGTAGTCCAAGCAGAGGGGATTGCGGGAACTTTTGACTGAAAAAGGAAACTATTTGCCCTGTTGACACCGTGCTACAAAGCGACGTCGGACGATGACGACGCAGCAAATGCCGCGACGGCGTGCCACGACAGGACGACGACACAGGACGCGCAAACGACATGCCACAACGGGACGACGACGCACGACTCACCGACGACGGGCGGGTACCTAATGGGTCGTGGGTTTCAACGGCAGTCCAAAACTGCCCCATACCCGTGCAAAACCATAGAAAGGACGATATCGACTCCTCAATGACACGGCGACGAGGACCCCACGGCAGGGAGATGAATGACGCGACGACGAAGGGAACGACAACGAGAAGACAGCGAAAACAACAAGCGAAAACGAAAACGACACAACGATAACGACGTCTATGACGGGCCCTCCTCTCTCCATCCCACGACGATGATACCATCGCCGTTGCCCTTTCTGTTTCCATCCCCATCCCCGTCCCCCCAGCGCGCAGAAGCAATCACACGACGCGCACGGTCGTGTGTGCTGCGTATTCGCTGCTGAATGCTGCTGTCGCTGTCGTTCTTGTGATTGCCCTCCCCCTCCTCCTCTGCGTCTCCCCCTCCCCCTCTCCCTCCTCCTCCTCATCCCAATATGCCGACACGTCGATGACACGACGACGACATGTGCCGTCACCCTTGCCATCCCTGTCCCATGGCGAGATGACGGCGACCGGCCCTCGCCCTCTCTGTCCTTGCCCTCCCCATTCCTATGTAAATAGCTGCAAACACGTGCACCCCATCTGCTCATGATCAAGCCCCTCCCTCTCCTCATCTACGTGTTGGATTGAAGAGATGAACCACAGTTCTGCCCTAAAATCGCCGGTATGAAGAACGGTACCCCGGGGTCCTTCGATGAGGAACCTGCTCAAAAGCAGTGGAGTCAATGTGGAAACAAGCTACGAAGGAGAAGGATGGGCACATGACGGAACCAGGCCAGTGATTTGCATTGAGGAGAGTGATCGTCACTTTCTCAGTGTTGGAAATGTCGACTTGTGTAGGAGTGTTGAGTGGTACCGCAAGCTGCTGAACGCATTGGTATTATGGAACGGGAAAGGGCATACTTCATACCAACGGGTCCTTGGAGTGGGCAGTGAACTTCTCGCCGTTGGGCGCCACGTACGGGTCGACCTTGAGATGACCAAATGTCTTTGTTCTCTCTGCACGGTACTGATGGTCGTATAACGAGCGCTCTGCGTACGACTCACAACGAAGCAGAATTTCCTTCGTATCTTCTGAGCATATTACACGGTACCCAAACGACTTTGAGGCTAGGCCGGCGAGGACCGCGAGGTGGTCGGAGTGTGCGTGCGTCAAGAGATGAAGAGGTGGTCTGTTGTACGGAGGAGGCAGGTCGTCGAGGGTGTCTGTAAAATCATTGACGCGGATTGGATATGGAAGTGTAAACGAGTTGGTAAATCGTGCTAAATCTGGCTTATTGCGACTAAATCTGTCTTATTTTGTCTTTGCCGTCTTCTTAAATCCGCGAAGCACGGCAAGATCCAACGAGAACGAATAGCCCAAAGTTAGACACGGGCACTCTGGCTCTTTTGTCACTTTGCATCTTATCATGCTCTACAGACACAGTTTTCAATAGACTAGGCGGAAAGTGCCTGTTCGATAGGTGTGGATCTGAGATGTAGGAATTACATGCCAATGTAAGTCAAGATCCAGCGGCAAAACAGTTTCGTTACATAGTACCTGGGATGTCAGCGAGAAAACGAGTAGGTCGGGGAGACGAAGTGGCAAAGAACAAAAGAAAAATATGAATACAATAAAGCAACCACCTGAGCGTACACTCCAACGGGGGGACATAGGCCAAAGAGAGATATGAATGTAACGAAATGCGTCATCGCAAAATCCAAAGCTAACAAGGCAGGACTACTACTGCACGTCGACCGAACCAATGCTCTCCAACAACTCGTTCAACGACGTCTCCGCCAGAATCTGAACCTGGATGAAACTATCCGTCGCCACGCGTTTGTACTGCCCGCGCTTTTGTGAGGCGAACAGCAGTGCGCCAAATGGTTGCCGAAGCCGGACGAGGAACCGTAGCGCGCGCGCGTCTAGATCAAGCAGAGGATCGTCGCCAGTGAAGTCCTCATCGAGCAGGGGATTTATCCACGGATGAACGAGAACGAGACGTTGCATCTCGAACGAGTTGTCTGTAGTCTTGATCCGGACCTCGCCGAGAATCGACGCCGTGGCACGATAGATGTGAAGGCTCGAGTCGGATTCGGGTGCCGCGAGATGGGCCAAATCAGTGAGGGGGAATACGAGTCCAGGGAGTTGGAGGCGACCAGAGACAAGGAATAGTGATGGGACATCGAGGAGTCGTTCATAAAACGCAACGATTGGAGAACGATCGGGAAATGACGACTGCAAGTCCGTAACCATCCGATCCATCTCAGCGGTCTGGGGAATGTGCGGAGGCAGAACTTGGTCGTAAACAGTGAGATTGGAGGGGAGATAACTGTGCTGACCCCCCGAAGTCCCAGTCCAGGCGAGAATGGTGACATTATCTGAACGCGTGAGGATGTGTTCCAACAGCCGACCGACGGCTTGGTGACCTTCGCCGTATATAACAGGGAGGGCGACACCGAAGATCCCAAACAATGAGTATGCGATGTCCTCTTCCCGCGTTGTTTGGCGCCTCGAAGCCAGATACAGCTTCTCACGCACCCTGTCTAGCCCCGGTTGGATCGTGGCGAGCTTATCTGTGGAAAACCTGGTTGCCTGCTCCATCTCAGAGAGAACAATGGGGGATTCCTTGTGATTAGGGATGTCCAGACCGAGGTATGGCTTCCAATCCTCTGTGTAAAATTGAATGACCCTCGAAGCGACGTACTCTTGGTACGTCCACCCTCGAGTGTTCCATATGCTTTTCCACAGATCGCCTTCTTGCTGCGACTCCGAGAGCACTCCGAGGAGATGGACGATCGTGAGTGCTGCGCGACAGTACCACCGAAACATGGCCACCACGGATTCTTGCTGGGTGCGATTGTCGGCCTGGTTGACACAACACGTATCACTCCAAGCCCATCGAAAACGGCGAGATTGGACCAGATTACAGAAATTCACGAGCTTCTTGATTGTGGGGGATTTGGGTAGTCCATAGATTGAGATATCCTCGACCATCTGGAACGTCGGCTCGGCAGCCTGCCACCTGTGCGAGAACATCACATATTGGTAGAATTTCTCCACCTCTCGTTTTATGCGTGCATGGTCGAACCGATTACGAGTAATCATCACTGACCGGATCTCGTCGAAGATTAGGGATTCTTCAAACGCAGCAGCTTGCTGCGTTTTATCACAGAGACGACCAGTGACGGTGTCGATGAGCACGCGAGGAATGTCACGGATGGTGTCATCGACGACCTTTCGGATGAGTGGAATCGTGTCGAGATATCGACTTCGAAGCTCTAATATCAAAACGACATAAAGTTGTATTTTCACGCAGGTATCCAACGGGCTCACCACAAACTTGTGGGTCCGCCGAATTCTTCATGGTCGACAACATCATCTCGAATGCACTGAACGCCTCCCTGTAGCGGGTCATGCTATGCAATACAGCATGTTTCTTCTTGTAACCTTTGTAGTTCGACGGCTCGTGTTCAATAACCTGACTGCACCGTCACTACCGTCAATTATGCTATGCGAGTCAATTTATACCTCGGTAACACTGGCGAGTTCCTCCTTTAGAAAACCTGCTCGCGCCTTGCAGCATTTGACAATGATATCACTGATGTTCGTCGGGCCGAGCGAGAGTGCACTCGAATAGTATCCAATAGCTGCGTCATGGTCTTTGGAGTCCATGAGTGTGTCAGCGTGGTTCTCAAGCTTCTTGACACAAGATTGTTGGAAGTCTGGAGAGATCCTCAGATTGCTCTTCATGTCGCCAGCGAAATTACTCACCGAGCTCCCAATGCGACAAATCATCGAGGGCGTGAGTCTCTTCTAAAAGATCATGCTTCATCTTTTGGAAGCATTCAATCGCCTCTGTAATACGATCGTCTTCTTCAAGGATATCACAGATTGCTCGATAAAGATGAAACTTCGGAAACGTGAACTGAATGGCACAATGACTGTCAAGCCATTCTAAACGACCATGCAAAACACACGGTACCTTGTCTGCGACTCCCAACACCTCATTGGCTGAATGACAACGTAACCCCATTCTGGCCCATCCCATCAACACGGTATTGGGAGGTGAGGAGGTGAGCGATAACACGGCAGAGTGGGCCGAGAACGCCTCGACGTGTTTCTCAATACTTAATGCCTCGTCTCCAATGGCCTGAAGCCGTGATATGCATTGGTTCCTGAAACCTGATAGGACGGAGTAAATATACATACTACGAAATGATGCAGGGACCCCACCTTCAATCCAATTCACAATCAACTCATCGTGCTGCAGGCCCTCACTTGTGGTGTTGGTAATCTCGAGAAGATGCTGCGCAGCATCATATATGCGACCACTGGCAAACATGCTTTCACATTGGTACCTCTTCTGGTGTATACGCAGTGCGCATTGTGATACAGCAATCTGGTTAGTGAGTTCCTGGACGGTTTTCTCCAGGTGAGCTATTTTTTGTGCTATGGATGACGCAAAACAAATTAGTGAGTCCTCGGCCGAACTGATAATAAACACACCTGAATCTTCCCACAGGGCCTTGATGTTATCGTTCGTTTGATATTCTGTGCGTTGAGAGGCTATTATCAACGAGGTGGGATTAGACGTGGACTAAACACACTGGATTTTTCCTCTTGAGCACAAAGAGATTTGATGGTGCAACTGAGGTTGTCTTTTTGCTCATTGGCCATAGCAAGTTGTTCACGGAGTCCTTGAGCAGATGGTTCTAGATTTGCTACAGTCTCGTCTGATTGATTCTCTGTGCATTTGGAGGCGACCGTCAACGAGGTGTGAATGAAGACAAAGAAGACGCACTTGTGCTAGTATCGTGCTTTGCGCGAATGGCGGATGAAGCAAGCTGGTCACGAGGTCGTTGAATGGTTTGGTCGAGATTCACAATGTTCGTTGCTGACGGAAGTGAATAATAGCACGAGGCAGTCAACTGGTTGATAAACACACCTTGACTTGCATTCCGAACAAGGAGGGGCTCCACCGTGTCTCGGAGATCAACATTTTCCGTACTCGAGCGGCGGGGTTCTGGCTCCAAGAGAATCTGTTTGAGTCAAAAATGTACTGAGTAATGATATCTGATAACATTTGTGAAACTGACGTTGTCGCGGGAGTGAGAGGGGAGGATGTCCAAAAGATGTAGAAGGATGATCTTGTTTTCTGGAGCGACCACGATATCATAGTTTGCTGAGATGGCCATGGGGGCGAGGTAAACGGAGCTATGTCTTGTGAATGTCGCAAGCTGTTGGTGGGTCGTACTAGTGTCCCAGAGTGAGACAGACGAGGATCCGGAGGTTGCGATGAACCTGTTGTTGGGTGTCAGTGCGATATACCATGCCACATGGTCTTTGTTGCATATGCTCCATCTCGAGAGTGTTGTCCGGGTGGACATCTCGAGACAGTGGATATAGCCGTCGTGAGACAAAGCGAGGAGTTGCTTTCCATCGCTAGTCCATGCGAGGTTTCCGTTCTTTCCGGGGGCTACATGAATAAAAAATTGGCTAAGGAGTTGGCCGTCGCTACTGCCGTAGACACGAACAGACTTGCGATCAATTGTCGCAGTTGCGATGAGTCGTCCGTCGGGTGAGAACTTGACAGCGATTACCCAATCGTCGTGTTCGAATGGGTCAAGCAATCGCTCGCAGGTTGAAAGTGACCAGACACAGAGCGTCTTGTCAATCGATCCGGTTGCAATTCTTGTCGAGTCCGGTGAGATGTCCAAGGCATACACGAGGTTATCGCCGTGCGCTTTGAACTCGGTCACCTTTTCGTGGTCTGTCGCGTTCCACACTGTCACTCGACCATCTTTCATCCCAGCCACGATCCACTTTCCGTTGTGTGAGACTGCAAGGTCGCAAACAAGACTTCCAGCGTCCATTGGTTTCCCCACTTCCTCGCCATCCGCCACTCTCCATCGTCGAATTTTTTCTGCTTCTCCTGCGCTCACGACATGCTTCCCATCGGGGAGAAACTTGACCGACCATGGGTTGTCTTGAACATCGATCTCGATCGGGCTCGCGCCAGCGATATTGGAGGTGATTGTAATCTTTTCATGCGATTCCCGAGGTTTAATCAGTGTCTCGTTTTCGGTGGTCCTGGGTTCATTGTCTTTTCTCGCCGTCGCACCCACTGCCTGCTCTCCGCTGTTGAAGGGAGCTGGGCTGTCCACCCTAGTTGGTCCTGTTTCTTTTGTCAGTTCCCCAGTGCACCAATGATGTTGCCTATGTACTACTCACCGCCCCTCTTCAACCTCAAGCGCAACTTGGAAAACATGTCTGGTAGGCTAGGTTTGGGCATGGTGCAAAAATTTACCCTGTGCCCTGGGCGCTCTTGCTTTCATCCACATCCGGTTGTTACCGAGCACTCTCATCGTGCTAAGTATCCCCGACTCCCACGATTGTGGGAGTAGGGTCTTTGTCGAACGCAAACGTGCAAAATTGTCACAAGGGCTTGCAGGCACAAAATCATGTGAGGATTACGTTATCACCTTGCTTGACAAGGTTTCTCTCGGGTGTGAAATTCGTGAGAAAGTGCAACCCCTGTCTTACCGGGAATTGCCGTTTTCACAACTTTGCTTATCGCGCGCTGTGCGCGCCAAGTACTGACCGGGACCTTAGTAAGACTTCTTTGACTTCTGACCTTGCGCGTGCATGATTACAATTTTACAAGCAAGGTTTCGGCCGTCGCAAGATGGCGCTTCCACAAGTCTGAAACACAAATCAAATTTTCCATCCCGGTTGAGTGGCGCATTGTCAACATGGCCACCCAAAAATTTCGTCCTCGGAGATAATTCTGTGGCCAGTTATCAGGCGACTCCCGGTTCTTGTTCCGCTCAAATGGCCACGCTCCAAGCAGAGCGATGTATGGGAACCTTTTATTCCGCCTATCGACTCATTTTTTTTGCGTTCTGCCCAGCGCCACAAAGACAGTCGGTCAACCGAACCTCAATACCGAACGAGATTTACTTGTACATCCTTCAAGACTTCATCGCCTTACCTACTGACAAACTGCCGACGCAAGAGGAGCTCAAGATATTCTCCAATCTTTCCAGCGTTTGCAGGTTCTTCGGATGAGATAGGGAGCGAATGGGTGCAGTAGCCCTGAACACCTCTCTCAGACTGGTTATATGGTTACTCGCCTCCACAGCCCCGTCACCACTTGACGTTGTCAGGCAGGCCATCGCCCATCGCAGCCTGAGTGATTCTTCAATGATGATGATGAACGCACTTGACCTCGTTTTCTGTACGTTGTCCTCTGGTAGAAATAGAAATCAGCCAGTACAGAGAAGTAATTAAGATAACGAGCGCGCTTTTTGACAGTTATTGTACTTGCACATAGAGACTGGATCCTGTCTTCGAGAGCATTCTGTTCAGCACTCGGGCGACAGAATCCTTGCTATAAGAGTACTTGACAAGCGAAAGACCATTGACCGATAAGGACGTGATATAAAACGGGTACGGTTACTCACAAAGTTGTCACATAAGGAATGGACGAAGTCTGATGTCGCAAATCCTGAGCTTGATGGTGGCCTTCTGCACATGGTCACGATGCCACAGACAGACGGCCACGAGGCAGAAGAAGCGGGAAGTCGACGACCCAAGTCCTTGTTGCGTTCCAGCATCCCAAAACGAGACCGAAGACCGAGCGAATGATGCGACGATTGTGTCGTTGTATGCTAGCATGAATCGCTAATAAACTTCGGTTCCGAGTTGCCTTCTGTCCATTATTCGACCTGGCGAGGGATCCGTTCAAGAGCGCGTTTACTTGAACTGGAAACGGGGTGTGCAGTGCGACTGTCGTTCATCCGCGAGTAGTATCTGACCCGTCGAAAGTGACGAGATACAATGAGTGTCGCTCGCGATTCTAGTAACTTACCGCCTTTTTATGCAAACACGAAAACAGTGAACACGACAATCCATGATAATCAAGTGCAGAGAAGCTTGATAATATCCGTTTTCCGTACAACAAGATTGCTGGGTCTCAGATATAGAAGAGAGAACCATGAAAACACGGCTGTGCCAGAAAGAAAGAGTTTAGCATATCACAGAACTCTTCGGAGGCAATTCGGAACAGAAGACGCGATTGGGAGCTTACGTCACCGTATCCCAGGACTTTACTACGACGCCCACCTAGCAAGCACGTACTAGGCATCTGCATTTCTGTATTCTTTTTTCCCGCCTCACACTTGGTTTGCAGTAGAAATGTCTCTTTTCAAGTGCGCCAGTGAGTTCACAATGCATCTCCGTCTCTTCCATCGACCCAAATTTTCATTATTTTGCTCAGCCCCAGAAAAACGGAGGACAGACCAAGTCTTGCCTGTTATTCCAAACGAAATGTACCTTCACATCTTCGACCTCATCGCTCCGCACAAGGGGCGCCTACAGCCCGAGGATCTCGAGACATTGCACAATCTTTCTCTCGTTTGCAAGTTCTTCGCCAACGTCTGCCTTCCGCGCATATTCGAGTTCGTAGAGTTTTCGCGCTATCCTTCCCGCCGTGACCGTGACCGTCCTCTCATACACAAGACGTCACTTGGATCTACGCTTTGCACTCGCATCACAGAGAAGCAGCCTCTCGCGCTCGCACTCGCCCAAACAGTGAGGGTGTGTTGTTTCACCAACTGGAAAAACACAGGCTCCTCTACGGTTGAGCTCTCTGCCAAGACATGCGTCACAGCAACATTGCAAATGAAAAACATCCGCCAGCTTGAGATGTCTAGTTGTGTCGTAGACGCGGAGCTCTGGAGCGTGATCACAGCGCTTCCCTCGCTCGAGGATTCGGTGTTCCTTGAGTGCCAATTCCTGCAAGGCCAAGCTGCAGACGCGATAGAACCCAAGAACAATCTCAAGCTGAAAGTGTCTCGACTGAGCATGCTCGAGTGCTTCCAGAATCAGCAGTGCGTCGCGGCCGTCGACATGGCGTACTTGCGCACGTTCACCATAGATTTTTGCATTCTCGAAAGAAATGAATGGCCCAGGCTACGCCAGTCTGCGGTCACGGAACTGCATGTTCATGCCTACGACGATAATAACTTTGAAGAAGAGGTGGACTACACGCCATGGATAGATATCCTGCTCAAGCAAGTACCACAGTCTCTCGAGGCTCTATGTTTTGTACCTTATGGGATGGCTGCCTGCACGATGGCTCGTGACCTCTTGCAAAGCATGTTGAACGATCCTGGTTGGAATGATCTTGCTTCTCTTCGCTCACTCACGCTGCGACTGGGCCACGCTGGGGTGCTGGATACCGACGTAAGTCAAATTATACCCCCGCATTTGGCCCATCTCCCACCGTCGCTTGATTCCTTATCATCTCTTCCTCTAGGATATATCCGAAATCATAGATGGTATGTGTCCTCCTCACGCTAATAGATCAACACTGAACGACTACTCGCGCTTGCTGTATTGCATGACACATCATGATCAGACAACTTGCCTACACTGCGACGTATCCTTCATGACAAGCTTACTCCTGTCTCCAGTTTCAGCAATCTCAAGTATGTAGACTTCCTCGGGAGAGTTTTCCGTTTTGTAAGCGGGGAATGGTCCGAGTCAGAGGGTGTCTTACGGTCGGTACCCGTCGGCTCACGTATGCAACGGCTAGGTGCTAACAAGGTGACCCTAGCGAGCGAAATGCACTCGCCACTGTTGCTTGAATTGTCGACTTACTTATGTTGGGATAAAAATATTCTTCGTGGACGTCGGCTTCGTTAGTTGCACGAGAAATTCCTTGAAAACAGCCTGATGGATCCAGCCTGAGAAATCGGACGTAGAAAAGTGAACGCACACACTCACTTCGTCCGAATCGTCTCTGACATGATGGTATCCACAAATGGAAAGGAACCTGTCCAAGTCGTTGACGCCCTAACATTCCGTCGATCTCCGCCTGTGCACGTTGTTAGACCTCTGATTGGGTCAAATCATGAGTGCGTGATCCTCGTGATGGTTGCCCCGAATGAACTCTGGGCCATGTACTACGGTCACACTAGCCTAGGTCCGGCCGTAGCTTATGTCAGCGACTCAGCGTGTCCCGAGCTTGAACCGTGCAGCCCTGTAGCAGGTAGCCAGGTAGTAACCTTTTCCGTCGCGTTTGACTATTACAGTATGTCTCTCTTTGCATGGTCAAGTGAGTTCACGTTCGCCTTGTCCATCATTTTGGATTTTATATTGTTTCGCCCAGCCCCAGAAAGACGATCGGTCAACCGAATCTTGCCTATAATACCAAACGAGATTTATTTCCACATATTCGATCTCCTGCCTACTACCGAACACCCAACGCAAGAGGTCCTCGTGATGTTCTCCAGTCTTTCTCGCGTTTGCAGGTTTTTTGCCAACGTCTACTTTCCACGCTTATTCCATCGTGTGGAGTTTTCTGGCTCCGTGCTCTGCGATGGTGTTCCCACATTCGCGGCATCATGCGGGTCCAACTTGTCTGTACAGATCGCAACGCAGCAGCCTTTCGCGCTCGCGATCGCCCGGAGAGTGAGAGTATGCTGTTTCAGAAACTGGAAGGATGGCTTCGCGCGTTCGCTCGCAAGGGGGCTGTACATCGTTGCAATCTTGTCGATGAAGAACGTCCGCAAGGTTCAGTTTTCGCGCTGCGATGTGGAGCCAGTACACCGGGGCGCGATCACGGCGCTGCCATCGCTCGAGGAGCTTTCGTTCTACCAATGCAATTTTCTGCCATTCCCTGCAGACCTGGAACACGAGCAGAGTATTAAAATCAAAGTGTCCCGGGTTTGGCTGAATAATTGCATCGAGTCTCGGAGGCTCATCGCGGCGATCGATATTGGGTAATTGCGCAAGTTTTGCACTCCTTTATGGACTCTCAAGGCCACTGAGGAGATGCAGCTCCCACAGTCTGCCTTCACGGGGTTGTGCGTTCGTATTGCCGACGATGAGAAATACGAGGGCCTGGGGTACACCGAGCTGTTGATGCAAATTCTCTTAGGAGTGTCACAGTCTCGAGGAGTTGTGTTTTATAGTTAGTGCGATGGCCATTCACAGAATGCATCGGGATGTCCTGCAAAGCATAAGAAATAATCCGAATGCGTGGGCGAGCTTTTCTTCACTTCGCTCGCTCACGGTGCGAGAGGACGTCGAGAGGCCAGTTACAGACGTAAGTCAACCTGTGTACCCCGCCATTTGCTGTCCCGCATGGTTGCTTCATTACTCATCATGCCCCTCCGTTCTTCTAGGAAGTTGTTCAATTCATCAGCGGTATGGGTTCCCTCGTGCTAATATACGTGCGCTGACAGGATACTCGCGTCTGCTGCATTACCTATCATATCAGCCAAATTGCGCGAGATTCTACCGATCCTTCGCGACAACCTTGGTCCTACCTCTAGTCTCAGGCATGTGCATTATTTCGGGAACGTTTTTCGTTTCGTGGATGGGGAGTGGTTGCTGGAGGCATCTTGTAGTATAATGCAATAAAGCGCGATGATATGCAATGTTATCTGTCGGCTCTTCTTTTTGTTCTTCAAGGGCTGGTTGATGCAGCAGCCCTCGAAAACTCCTGGAGGAATAACACATATGTCATAGGTCAACACGACACGCATCAATCAGCCCCGCCAGCTTTCTCTCATTCATTCCTTCGTCTCGCGGGACAATTCTGCAAGGGAAGGGCAACGGATGGCTGCAGTTCATCAGTCAGCATGGATACCTTTTCTCGATGACTGGAGGACCACGCACCTTGTCACCCCCGTCGTCCACTTGACGTCATCAGATCCATCCATCTTTTTGATCCTGAACAATGCCAGGATACAAACCATTGCTGACCACAGTGACACTTCTGCTACATGTCTTCCTGGGCTGTGTGCGTATGTCATGTCATTCTCGGAAAACAACCACGGTCAGAGCGACCCGTCGACGTCCACGTACCAGATTCGCCGCCCAAACCCAAAGGTCCAGGCAACCTTGTCCTCGTTGAGCCTACCATCCTTGTCGAAGAATCGCTCGGGCATGAACGTCTCAGGGTTGGGGTACTTTTTCTCGTTGCGTGACATTGCCCTATTAAACCCATCACCGTCGTACACGCACGAAAAGAGTGGTAATTTGATTCTTACCAAATGTTGGGGATGACCGTCACACCTGCATGCACAAAAATGGTCCAGCGAAGCCACTCAAACTATCAAGGTGTTCACCTTGGGGAATGTAATATCCTTGATAAATGTCGTCCTCGCTGGTTGCATGAGGAAGTGCTTGAACGAGTTCAGAGACCCATCGTCCAAAAATTCCAAAAGCGAACATACAACTAGGCGCCACTGGATGCCACCTGATCACCTCCCGCATGATGGCATCCACATATGGCAACAATGCCCTGTCTTCAAAGTCCGGAAGTCGATGATGTCCAACCAAGCTGTCAATTTCCGCTTGTGCACGTCGTTGGACATCTGGGTGGTTCATCATGAGATAGATAAAGATGACGAGCGTGGAATTCGTCTGTCGAACAGCGAAAGTTACTCCGTGGTCCTAGACAAGAAAAAAGTACAACGGACCGTCTCAACTGCAGCTGATGTCGTTGTTTGTTCAAAGGATATAGATACATTCACAAGATAAATGGAAATTACCTGCATATACTGACCCTGCGGATTCCTTGATAGCTCGGGCGAGGTCCGGGTCCTTGGAATCATGGTCCAGACCATGTCGAGTGATCGCATCAGCGACCATGGACGGTGCTGCTAACCCTTGCCTCTTGCATTCCCCATGAGTTCCCGGAAACATAATCAGCGACATTGGTACGTACGACCTGCTGTTTGACCCATTTGTAAGGTGCATTTATTGCTTCGACCGTGAGGCGTCGGGACTCATCTGCATGGGCCTTGAACCCCATTCCCGGAAGCCATACAGGCAGTGCCTTTACTGTATGGCACCGCATCAATATTAATATTGAAGAGACACCAGGTCTGATGGTGAAGAAAAGTGCACCAAACGGAAATGCAATGCACATAGCAACTACTGGGAGCGTGGTGGCATGTATGACAATGTCCGCAGCGCGTTGCATCGAGGTCACGAACATCTTGCCTTCCTTTGAATCGCACCCATATGTCACTTCCATGACCAAGGCAGCCGAGAACCTAAGCATGACAAGCGTGAGCAGAGCAATCTTTCTCGAGGTTGGGAAATTTACGTGGTGAGGTGTTCAGCGTAGCGCGCGGGATCGTCCAACAGATGCCTTGTCAGCTCGTACGCTTTCTGCAACTGTCTGGGACGTTGAACCAGTGCTGCTCGGGCGTTGAAGAATTGGTGTAACAGTCGTCGGTGTAGCCTGAACCTCGGTCCATACCGCGCATTAGTCGTCGACCATTCCCACCCAAACCTTTTTCCATGTGTTGAGCGTCAATGATAACAACAGAGATGGATGATTTTGCAAGAATGAAGACAAGCAAAGTGGGACTTACAGGTGTGACACAGGATCCCTGGGACGATCAGAGTATTTTTGCGACCGTTTTTCGAGCAGCGCTGTGGTGACATGCTCAGAATTCAAGATGAGAATTTCTTGGCGCAGGGCGCGCATATAGACAATGTCACCTGTTCCGTGCAGTACGTATAAATGGTGATGGTAAGAGGGGAGAAGTAAAGGCATTATCGTACCGTACGTCTTGGCCCACGCCGTATAAGTGAGGAACGGTGCATTTCTGTTTATGTCAAGCAGGCTTCCAACGAAAGGAAGCGCCTTAGGGCCAGGGGGGAGCGGTAGTTTGACCCGCGACCGACGTCGAAACTTGCGTATGCCCTCGATGACCAGTAGCACGGCAGCGAGTCCGATCAGGGCTGGCACAAACATCATAATAGGGAGTCAGCGCTTCAGGGCATCAATTGATTCACTTCCGTGGTAGTGCCATCATAATCCGGGTGTGGGAACTTCAAGGAACGTCGTCACACGCGCATACGTTGCCAGTTTGTTGCCATTTTGTCTCAACGTTTTGTTTACAGTTCACATGTCTCTCTTCGAGCACTGGTCCAGTGAGTTGATAAGACACTTTTATTCCGCCTATTGACTTGAATTCTTGTATTTTGCCCAGCACCAGAAAGACGGTCGTTCAACAGAATCTTGCCTGTAATACCCAACGAGATTTACCTTTACATCTTTGACCTCATCGCCCCACCCAAACAATGTGACCCAGTAACGTCAGATGGATTCCTGACAATCTCCAACCTTTCTCGTGTTTGCAGGTTCTTCGCCACTGTCTACCTTCCACGGATATTCGAATTTTTGAATTTTCCTGGCTATGTGTCCCCTATTAATGGCATGCAAACGTACAAAGAGGTGTGCGCATTCACCTTGTCAAGACGAATTGCCAAGCAGCAGCCTCTCACGCTCGCGCTCGCCCGGAGAGTGAAGTTGTGCCATTTCACGGACTGGGGCCGTAACTTCACGGGCTCACAAATAGGCGGAATGTACATCACGGCAATATCGTACATGAAGAACATCCGCCAACTCCATTTCGTCTGCTGCTGTGTGGAGGCGAAGCACTGGAGTGTGATCGCGGCGCTGCCGTCGCTCGACGATCTATTGTTTTATGATTGCGAGTTTCTGCCCTTCCCTGCGGACCTGGAACTCGAGAAGAGCATCAAGCTTAAAGTGAACCGGCTTTCCCTGCTTTCATGCTTGCAGTCTCTGAGGCCTATCGATATAGTAGATCCGGCGCACTTGCGCACGTTTCATACAGATACCTGGGCTTTCGCTACCTACGAGTCTGAGCTGTCTTGGCTGCGTCACTCTGCCGTCACCGAGGTTCACGTCATCGTAGATCAAATGGATGAAGACTACGAGCTGGGACTGAATGCCATCATCGTGAAAATGCCCCGGTCTCTTGAGGTCCTACACTTCTCTGTCGAGGCACATTGGAATGCTCCCATGCTGGCTCGATTTGTCTTGCAAAGCATGTTAGACAATCCAAGTGCATGGAGAGATCATTCTTCACTTCGCTCTCTCTTTCTGCAAACGGAAGATAATAAACCACTCATGGATGTAAGTCTACCTGTGCCTCCCGTTTGGTGTTTCGCATGCACTTATCATACCCCCCTCCTCTAGGAGTTTTCGAAATCCATAATCGGTATGGCTCTCCTCCTTGTATTGTATCCGTGCTAAATTCCTGCATTGCATGTCACGTCAGATGACTTGCCCAAACTTAAACATATCCTTTGTGACAAGTTTGGTTCTAATGCTAGTCTTGGGTGTGTAGATTATTTTGGGAGGGTCATTCGTTTAGTAGATCGGGAGTGGTCAGGTGCACCGGAGTTTTCATTCAAGTAAATATGTGGATGTTATACACAATTGCGAGCGAAGCCCACCTACATTCCCTTATGTTCAACGTAGATCCACGGCGGCGTGAGTTCCTCCAGCTCCAAGCCAGCAAAGCCACTTTTACGCCCTCCGAACTTCTGGATGCTTTGCCGAATCTCTTTTAGAGTTTCTGGTCGAGTGATACGGCAAACTCCAAGGCTGATGCCATTCCACACATGATTCAACGTCCCTCCAGATTTTGGCGTGGCCTGGAAGATGAAGACATCATTCCCGAAGTCTGGGTCGTGAACCCAGATGGGGTTGGCATTATTGAGGCCGTAAAACTTGCTCAGTATGTAGGTGCTTGGCCGCCTTGGCGTCACTAGTGCTCCACTCCATTCGGAACTCCTATCCATGTATGTTTCATTATCTGTCCAACCCTGAGGAGGTGCTGGCATATTAAATGCGGATCGGTTGTAGAGGAGTCAGAATGCCGCATAATTGAACGTTCGAACATTGAACGACACCGTGACCGACGGCACTAATCTGGCTTTTGTACTTTGTTTCCGAGTGAACACGTGTGACACATGTCACTATACTACTTGACGCTGATAATCGAGCCAGCCGCCAAGCGACCGAACACCACCGTCTACGAGTAACGATCGCGTTTGACAGTCATGATATATTTCACTTTCAACACCATTCATGATCCCGACGTTCCTTCAGCCGTTAACCCTTCATGGAATTGTGGACCTCAAACATGATTTCGATCAATCAGGAACTCAGTTGGCACGGCCCCGGTGCGGACATCGAAACGGAGTTCGAAAATCGGTCTCTGAGCGCACTCCATCCATATGTCTCTTCTCGCTTGGTCCAGTCAGTTCATATTTTTTTTTGTCTGCCACTTGATTTGAACATCCTTGCAATGCTTGTCCAGCCCCAGAACGACGGAACGTCGACCAAACAGCCTTGCCCATCATACCAAACGAGATATACCTTCAAATATTCGAACTCATTGCCCCACCGATTGCGCGCCAATGCCTAACGGAGGAGCAACTCAAAACACTCTACGCCATATCTCTCGTCTGCAGGTTCTTTGCCAACATTTGCCTGCCGCGTGTGTTCGAGTCCGTGGAGCTCAATAACTCCGTCGTGTCCTACTATGGTGCTCCCACATTGAAGGCATCACTTGCATCTATGCTGTGTGCACGAATTTCGGAGAAGCAACCTCTCGCACTAGCGCTTGCCCGGACAGTGAAGGTTTTCCATTTTGAGGGTTTCTTGCACCCGCCTCTCGACGAGGATGCATCCGTGTTATTTCCCAAGACGGACAACGCGGTGATGTCGCAAATGAAGAACATCCGTGACCTTCGGTTTACAGAATGTGCTTTGGACGCAGAACACTGGAGCGCGATCACAGCTCTGCCATTGCTCGAGAATCTGGCACTCAACTCGTGCGATTTTCTGGACAGCTCTTCGGATGAAGATCCCGAGGAGACAGCCAAGCTGAAAGTGTCTCAACTTTGCATGGTCGACTGCATTGGGTTTCAGCTGCCCAGCGAGGTCGCCGATATGGGGTGCTTGCGCACACTTGTCATGGATAACTTGTCTCTCAATGGGAGGGATTCTTGGCTGCGCCAGTCTTCTATCACCCAGCTGCACATCATTGTTGATGATTTTAAAGATGAAAATGAAGTTGTAAATCTAAGGATGCATTACACTGATTGGCTGAATGAACTTCTCATGCTAGCACCGCGGTCCCTCCAGGCGCTATGTTTCTCATCCAATGCGAGAGCCGCCTTCGGAATGGCACTAGATATCTTGGAATGCATGATGCATGAACCCAGTTCATGGAAGGACCTTTCTTCGCTCACGCTGCAATGGAGGGAGACCGAGGACATAGAAATTACTCAGGTAAGTTGATTTGTAGCCCATGTTCGGCATCTTACATTTATCGTTCTTCCTGACAGGACCTTTCCCGGGCCATCAATGGTATGGATCTTTTCATGCAAATAAAGATCGTCACTAGAAGACTGACTGTGTTTGCTGTATTGCATGAAACATCAGATGGCTTGCCTGCACTTCGACGTATTCTTCATGATGAGCACAGTTCGGTCTCTAGACTCACTAGTCTTGAGTATGTAGAATATTTTGGGAAAGTCTTCCGACTGGTGGATAAAGAATGGTCGGAAGGCACCTTGTTTCATACGTACTTGCTACCTGTGATCGACCCTCTCCTAACAGCTTACGTTCCAATTCATTTGTAATTGTTGTTGTTTTGCGGTTTTTTCCTCTTGCGCGAGATCAAGTTGTGGTCAACTTTTCAGACTTGAATTCGCAGAAATTCATCTAACTGATCCTGTAGGTTTATCAGGTCGGGTGTCGACTTATTGAGCATGAACAACCACCCACTACTGCATGTAGGCTAGTAGGTTCCTACTTACAATATGAAAGTCAACTGGTTTTGCGTTGAAATGATACCGTTCAGCTTACAGAGTTTTCATTTCAGGGACCTTCATCTCTTCCGTGTATGGTGTCTGCGTATGCACACCAACTTCAAGTTTCCGACTCGTCCGTTTCCGGCTTGATATCAAAATACCAACCACGCGAAGTTTGACCCGACCAAACTCCACTGCTGTGACGTCGGGGTCTGTATGCCCACTTGAGCGCTAGCGTTTCCACTCACAAACCATCATGATCGCAGCACTCCTCGCAGTTGTCCTACTGGTCGTCGAGGGTGTACGGAGGTTCAAACGGTCGCAATCATGGCACCCCACGCGACCACCGCTCCCCCCTGGCCCGAAACCCCTCCCGTTCCTTGGAAACCTGCTCGACCTGGACAAAGATGCACCCCATCTCACTTACATGGCGTGGTCAAAGACGTACGGTACGCCCACTCTCCGATCATGGTGAACTTGGAACGACAATCACGACGCTGACGTACAACCGTCGAACACAGGCGATATCATATACCTGCGCGTCCTGGGACAGGACATGATCGTTCTGAATTCAGAGCAAGTCGCCTCTGAGTTGCTCGAAAAACGCTCCGAAAAGTACTCGGATCGCCCCGTATTCTCTGCCATAGACCTGTGCGTGTTCGCGTTCTGTCCTGCGTGACCTCTCTCTCGGGCTGCGGGCTGACAGTGGGGCGCTACTCGTTCACGTTTGTGCAGGTTCGGATGGGAGTCGACGACTACCGTCTTGCGGTACGGGCCGACGTTCAGACTGCACCGGCGTCTGCTGCACCAATCCTTCCACGCCAACGCCGCCTGGGCGCACCGCAACAGACAGCTACAGAAGGCGTACGAGATGTTGACGCACTTGTTGGACGACCCTGAGCGTTATGTGGACCATTTCACTACGTGCGTACTACTATTTTTATATTTGCACTCCGTGTCTCCCGCGATGGGGTTGTGCTCATTCGACTGATTCATAGATTCGTGGCAGCCGTGGTCATGGAGGTGACGTATGGGTACGACCTGAAGGAAGGTCAGGCGTTCGTGGCAATGATGCATCAAGCGGCGGAGATTTTTGTCCGTGTGGCTAGTACGCCCGAACTCTCCGCCTTGTGCACCACGTTTCCATTTGGTGAGTCAATTCGGTCTAATTTTCTCCCGTTCGATAAATTGATAATGTACGATACAGTGAAGGCTTTACCTTCGTGGTTCCCAGGTATGGGTTTCAAGTCTGTGGGCGCCGAGTGCCAGCGTTTGGTGTCTGAAGGGGTGAATGCACCGTACGAATGGGTTAAACGACGCGTCGTATGTCCCGAAATCATTAGTGATCACGTGCCTGCGTGACTAACAGATAATACTTGCAAGGACGAAGGTAGCGCTGCACCATCCATGGTCGCGGATGCCATCGTTGAACATGGTCTGGACGATAGTCCGGACAAGCAAGAGCTCGTACAAGCCGTCAAGGACTCCGCAGGCACGCTGTATGCAGGTAATTCCTACTCTTTGTTTGGCTCTCGGTTGACTCCTCGAGGCTAACAACGTCCGCAGCCGCGACGGAGACTGTTTGTCTTACTTTCCCGTTGATTGGGACCATGACCTGACTTTTGAGCAGACGAATGCAACGCTTGTTATATTTGTCTATCTCATGATGAATCACCCAGATATTCAGCGTCGTGCACAGGCCGAAATTGACCGCGTCATCGGGCGGCAGCGATTGCCTGACTTCGACGACCGGGCATCGTTGCCATATGTGGAGGTTCTATTGCGCGAGACGATGAGATGGCATCCCGTGACACCTACAGGTGTGCTCACCTCCATCATCTGCAATTGGATTCTGTTGACCTGTTCTAGGTATTCCACATGCCCCCACCGAAAACGACATCTACCAGGGGTATCACATCCCCAAAGGTGAGCTGCGCCGACATTTGAAGTGATCCTGGCTCATCACCCTACGCAGGTGTTATGATCCTGCCCAATATCTGGTGAGTATATCGACTCGTCGAGCACACACGTGCGATGACTTCGGGACACACTTGCAGGTCGATGTCACGGAATGAAGACAAATATCCGGACCCTGAAGTGTTCATGCCGGAGCGGTTTTTGCGGGAGGACGGTACGCCGAACGACGACAAGCTCCCCTGGATATTTGGATTCGGTCGTCGGATCTGGTGCGTTATTGGCCGTTGGTGCCGTTCGCGTTTCTGATACAATGTACACAGTCCAGGTAGAAACATTGCGGAAATCTCACTGTGGTCTGCTGTAGCGTGTATATTGGCAGTGTTCAGGATCGAGAAGACGGAGGGGTCCGACAATGTGAAGTGGACGACGGGATTGGTGAGGTGCGTCGCCGTCCTGGTTTCCGGGAGAGGTATCCATGATCCTTGCTGATGGTTTTTTTTTTCAGCCATCCGCTTCCTTTCCCGTGCAAACTGGTACAGAGGGATGAAGGAATGGACGGCCAAAAGCTTGCAGCGCTGATTAGCGCGTGCCGCACCGACTTATGAAATCCGTTTGTAACTTGATATAAGACATGGGATGAGGCCTTTTGTTTTGTTCCACATCCAGCAGAAGTGCTGAGTATCTGTGCTTGTCCCCCACTCTCGAGACACCTACTCTACATGCTCTCAGGACAGTTCCTTCTCCGGGGATGGGTGTGATATATTTCGATCTTCTGGACCCATTTCGTGAGTCTGCCTCAGGCATGACTGACTCTCCAACGTTCCAACCGTCTGGCAGGCAACTTGTTACCCGAAGTTCCACGTATCCTTCGTGACAAGCTTGGTCTCACCTCTAGTCTCCAGCATGTATATTATTTCGGGACATTTTCTCTGTGTGGTTGGGGGAGTCTCGTGCTAGTACAATGAAGTGTACACTTGCGTGGTGGTTGTCATAGTGATTATTGCCAGATCCGGGTGTGGGAACTTCAAAGCTTCACTAGCATCACCTTAAGTAAACCCGTTCAACAACCGTTTCGTCCTGCGTTTGGTTTACAGTAGACATGTCTCTCTTCAAGTGGTCCAGTGAGTTGACAATATTTTATCCCGCCTATCGACTCAATTTTTTTGCGTTTTGCCCAGCCCCAGAGAGACAGTCGGTCAACCGAACCTCAATCCCGAACGAGATTTACTTATACATCCTTCGAGACCTCGTCGCTTCACCCAACGAACACCTGACGCAAGAGGAGCTCAAGATATTCTCCAATCTTTCCCGCGTTTGCAGATTCTTCGCCAACGTCTGCCTTCCACGCATATTCGAGTTTGTGGAATTTCCAGGCTCTATGACCCCTTATTTCGTGCACGAAAGAGAGTGCGGATACACCTTATCCGCACAGATTGCCGAGCAGCAGCCTCTCGCGCTCACGCTCGCACGGAGAGTCAAGTCGTGTCATTTCACGAACTGGGAGCATGACTTCACGGGCTCACAGGTGGGCGGGATGTACATCGCGGCAATATCGTACATGAAGAACATCCGCGAAGTCCATTTTTCCGGCTGCTCCGTGGAGGCTAAACACTGGAGTGCGATCGTGGCGCTGCCATCGCTCGAAGATCTATCGTGTCACAGTTGCGATTTTCTGTCCTTCTCTGCAGACCTGGAACCCAAGAACATCAAGCTTAAAGTGTCCCAGCTTTTCCTGGTTATGTGCAACGGGTGTCTGATGGCCAAAGATGTTGACGTGGCGCACCTGCGCACGTTTGGCACAGATACCTGGTCTCTCGATATCTATGAGAATGATTTGTCTTGGCTGCGTGACTCTGCCGTCACTGAGTTGCACGTCGATGTTGATGAAGTGGACGAAAACGACAGACTGAGGCTGAATGCCATCCTTGTACAAATCCCGCGGTCTCTCGAGGTCCTATATTTCACTGTTTCCGTACCGGATGTCCCCATAGTGGCTCGAGATATCTTGCAAAGCATGTCAGATAATCCAAGTGCATGGAAGGATCTTTTTTCACTTCACTCTCTCATTCTGCAAGTAGAAGATTGGACGCTAGTCACGGACGTAAGTCGACCTGTGTCCCCCGTTCGGTGTTTCGCATACACTTATCATGCCCTCCCCTCTCTAGGAACTTTCCAAATCCATAAACGGTATGGATCTCCTCATACCAATACTAATATAAGTATCTGTGCTGAAGGAATCCTTTCATTTCCTGCATTGCATGTCACATCAGATGACTTGCCCCAACTCAAACATATCCTTCGTGACAGGTTTGGTTCTGGTACTAGTCTCAGTCATGTAGATTATTTCGGGAGGGCTATGATTCGTTTAGTAGATGGGAAGTGGTCGGAGAGCGTCTTGTAGCATGTGAAACGAAGGATGATGATGCAATGTCGCCTGCGGGCCTTTTTCTTTCTTTCTTAGAGGGCTGGTTGGTCCAGTAGTGCTGTAACCCTGGGAGCAAGTCACTTTACGCTTGTAAACCAAACCAGGAGGGTATATATCTAATAAAACATAGTGCGATAAGACGAGAAAGCCTGTGACCAAAGTCGAGGATGTCGATGAAGCTTCGAATATCCGTTATGAGTGTTAACACGACTCGGCGGGTTTTCAGCTCGAACCGGCGTTTTAATAAATTGATGGCATGGTTTTCTTGTACCCTCTTGATATACAGTCGACTCTGATATAACCCATACCGTTCGGGACAGGCCTTGGAGCATGGGTTATAACAGTGTATGGGTTTTGAGGGTAGGTGGGCATGGACTGATAAATGTCATTAAAAGTCTGGGCTGCTGT
>JBBPOK010000469.1:0-23806 GCA_038091415.1 Leccinum variicolor
TGGGAAGGTCATATATTACCATGTCAACCACTATTATTGAGTCCAACATTGACATTTGTTCCATAATGACATGCAATTTTAAACTGGGCATATCTCAATGAGGGCTGGACCAAATAACATAAAAAAATATGGGGAGAAAGCCAAGAGTCGATACTATATTTAGAAAATGACCAGTCATTTGGAGACCGGTTTGAAACCGAGAAAAAGACCGAACTGGACCAAAAATCGGTTTTTTTGCAGTTTCAGTTTAAATAAACTGATATCTGGGTTTTAAAAAAACCGGTCCGGTTTCAGTTATTCCAAATAAGGCAATAAAACCGGACCGGACCGGACTTTTAAACACTAGCGGAGGGAGTAAGTTGAAAAAGACCTGCGGAGCTGTGCCTTTGTTGATGGCAACTGGATTGGACGGGTGGTACCAGTGAAAGTGAGTTAGCACTGTTGGGTTCAGGGATGTGGAGTGTCAGGATGAAAGTTGGAGATGTCGGGGGCTCTCGGGCACCTCTTGTCCATTGTATGCATTGGCACAATTGAGTTGTTCGTGTGAATTGCAGACTTCATTCTTGAGGGTACTAGTAATGACAGAAACGTCCTCTGTCGATCTTATCGGCGAAATTGCAAATGACTTCTCCGGGGATTGTAGCTGAGCAGCTTGTGTGACCACTTCGTTGGTCAATTTCTGAATCACCATCTCCTTCTCGGCTGCCTTGGCCTGAGTTGCATCTTCTAGGTGCTTCTCGATGTCAACCTTTGACTGGACTCGGAGGAGCTCTTCGCGCCAAGATAACTCCGAGTCAGCCTCCGCAGTTTGCAATGCGGTTTGAAGAGACCGAGCATGCCTTGGCCTGAAGGATTTTGAGTTGTTTCTTTGCGAGGCATCATCGTATGCAAAACTGTCCACGCCTGTACACTGCAAACACCTAGACGCGTCATAATCGCTGCACCCGGTTTCATCGGTCCGGCTGCTGCTGCAGCGGAGGCTGGAGGCTACCAATGTTGAACGACCTGGATCCGGAATGACCAGCGAGTGACGAGGTCCCCCACTACTGGAATCAGAGGAAAGGAGAACCAGGATCATGAGGAAGATCGCCACTGGGCTTGTCCGAGTCATGGTCCACTGATTTGACTGAGCCGAAAGCAGTATCCAAAACCTCCTTTAGGAATGGATTTTTAGTGGTTGCCAATAGGACACACCAGGATGGCCATATACCTCACATACCCCCATCAAGGGTACCTGCCAGTGCTGGTTGAACCTTCGAAGCCTGGGGTAGCAGGTACAGATATTGTTCTGCGTGACACCTCCCAGCTGTCGACCAAGTTTGCTGTTCCAAGTTTGCTCCTGCGCGTTTCTGGGGTGGCCAACTGTGGCTTGTTCTTGGTGCCTTTGGGTCGTCCAGTGTTTTGCGGGTTATTGGGTCCATTCAGAGTCTTTGGTGGTTGATCAATCTGGGTGCCCTGACGGGCGAAGGTCAATGTTAAAACCATAGTTATTCAAGTAGTTCTTACACAACAAACACTATGGTGTCTAGACTCGATCTAGACCTTTCATTTACGCTTATGTAATATAGATTAGATGTAGATAAGAGCTCTATTAGCTATTGGCTACATCTTTACTTACTAAGTGTGACTCATATGAATGAGTCACGCTTACTGATCATGATGAGTTTCTTATGCTATTGGCTAGAACTTATTACATGATCTCTTCGAACATTCCATACCATAATATATACAAACATACACTGTAGTATATAAGGACTTAATCCTCACCTTTGAATATTAGTTCGCTTCACTATCAAACAGTGTTGATAACTCTTTCAGTTCTCGATCAATCTATCTCAAACTTCCTAGTGAGTTTTCTACTAGAGTTTCCCTTATCATATAGTAGTCTCCTCCTACTATACTGCGCCATTAGAATATCCATAAAGGATTTCTAAAGTCAAGGGCTTGTCTGGCGAGGATGAAGGCCTCATTGAGATCCATTGTATGTACAAGCCACTGGTAATGAAAGGAGAGATAGCTAGCAACATTCAATGTTGATTGATCTGGGTGCCCTGACAGGTGAAGGTCGAGAGCTTGTCTGCTGAGGATGATGGCCTCATTCATTGAGTCCGTTACATCTCCAAGCCACTGGTAATGAGAGGAGAGATAGACTCCGACACCGTTCAATGATGTTGATCGATCCGGGTTCCCTTCTGGGCAAACTCCAATGCCTCTCTGCAATAGACAATTGCTTCCTCAATGTCATCTATCGCTCCTAGTAGATGGCTGTAACAATGCCAGAGATGCCTGGCAAGCTGATGTAGTGAGCTCCATTGCTCGTGAATGACTGGGCAGGCAACGGTCCAGCCCTGCACAGACCAGCTATCTTTCTGCACATTGGAAGCTTCTGAGAAAAATGTCCAGAGAACTAAATCGGATGCCCAAGAATGTGGAGAAGATGGAAACAACTGACCTTTGTGAATTCCACGCTCTCCGACTGAACGGTTCGAATTGCCTCTGTCCGACCATGCAGGAACACTTTCGTCATTGCAGGTTCGTACATTGACGCCGTCCTTCCTAACTATACAATTAGCTTCATCAATACCCGGGCGGCTCGACTGACTGTACAGTCCAAGGTATGCTGCCTGGAACGCCATGTGGACGAACACATCGATTTGTTGCGATGGGCCCGGGTGCAGGTACAAAGCTGAGGACAAGGGAGAGATGATGGTATTGATGTGGAACATGCCAGCAACATGAGAACCTCTGAATATGTCAGCTACAAATATGATAACGGTCAAAGCTTCATAAGAAATAATGTTATCAAGCATGCACCTGAGAACAGTGTGATCATCTACGCCAGTATCCTCAAAGTTAATTCCAGCCGCCCCATCTGCGCAAACAATGATCTGCAGCTGGTTCCATGCAGTGGTAAGTGAACAAATCACAAGAATAGGATGCAATCACGAACCTTGTCATAACACCTATTCATGCACATCCTCACCTCTACACTCTCTTGAAGATCGTAGGTCCCGCACAGAAAGCACAGAAAGTTGGAGCAGAGCACTGCCAAGTCTTCCCCATTCATGGTTTGCATGTTGTTGCGCTGGCCATCGACACCGTCACGAGCGGGTGCAGCACGTCGAGGCAGACGACGAACATGCATCATCGATGAGACTCAGATTAGTGGCGCTGGTTTGGTCCTTTGCAAGTGCTTGGAGCAACTGCGACCAAGTCTTACGATTCTCTGCGGTGAGAACTCCGATGGAAGACCGGGCAACCTTGATGTTGTTTGAGATGAGGGAAAACAAGTGGTGGGCAGCTATGTTCATGACCATCTTACATCCCCCTATGATTCCCGTACGATTCATTGTCAGTCTGAGACGATGATGGGGCGTAAATACGCACCTATGTTGGAATACGGGCCTGGGCTGTTCCGAACAACCATGCCAAGAAGACGCTCACGGACGGTATCAAGGTCAAGTTGCAAGTCCTACATGCAGGTTCATGAATGAAGCCGAGGGAAGAGACGATGAGCACGGCAGCGCGAGGTAACAGAACCTCAATCTGGTGAGAGAGATCAACGATCAATGGACGATGGATGATGGATGATCTCAAGAAAAAAAGCACATAGTACTTGAGCCCAAAAAAGGTATCAAGAGTGAGAATCACAGGATCGCTGTGTGACAAGTAACTTTCATACCTATATTGGCGTCAATGAGTGGGCGATGCTTGAAATGGCAGAGGCATGATGGATTCTCACCAGAAATCCTTGATATAACTGTACGGCAGAATGTCGGCGTTAATTCTAGTTGTGATCGAGGAGAGAGACATTACCTTGCTCGCCCTGCCGCCCACTGCTTAAGATGCTCTGCCAGGAGGGCAGGACCGTCTCCCTCAAGTTCTGAACTGCACAGGTGGTCAGCCCATATTGTAGTTTTTGGCCATAATTATATGGCAACTACTAATGGACCAGTTGATGAATAAGATGGCAAGGCCTGTTACCCTTTCGGAAGACACCCCTATTTATGACATTCATTCATCTGCCTTTGAAAAAAATACTATCTGACTTTCAAATCATAGGGGACAGGAGGCGACCACTTCAGGAAAATTACATCAGTACATGAAAGCACTTGCCAATTGGCACAGCCATGATTTTTGACCAATCAGATGCTTTATATCGCCGGGATTTTGCAACCATTTTGATCATATCTCATTCAGATTAGATCTGAATGATTAGATTCTTGAATGAATAAGATAACAAAGATAGGAGCTATGACTTTTGTGGTGACACCAAAAAGGAATAATGAGTTTCCTTTTTGGGAAGAAAATTTCGCAGCTTTGGATACAGGAGTTTGTAGTCCCCTGTTACGACTCGGAGCCTTTATTCGCTAAAATCGAAAGAAGAAACCCACGTACCTGCAATCCCATAATGATGCAGTAAGGGAAGAACCCGAAAACAAGTTGAAAATGTTTTTAAAAGGAAATAAAGCTACTATCACGTGATAAAATTAGTTGGATATATAAGCTCGCCCTCTCGCCTTGTCCCTTTCCTTCATTCCCCCTCATTCCCACATCCCTCTCTCTCTATTCACCCTTGCACTCCTTTATATGTGCTCGTAGTGCACTGCATGCAAACATCCTGTTGCATGCATTGCATACTTCAATCACTCCATCCATGTTGTTTGCACGAACTCCACAACCATTTTGCAAATCCATCAGTAAGTCCATCTCACGGAAGCCAATTTGGCGTCCACTAATATTTTGAGCAGGCGGTTTTCCTCTTGTCGCTGGACTAGCCAATGCCAGTGACTGGTGTCATAGCGATGGTGTCAATTGAGAGCCCGTTAGCTAGCACTTTGCATGTGTAACACCTATAGATAGTTAGTTTGTACTACTTTGTAGTGATGTAATATGATGAACGTGTCAATTTACTAGATTTGTGCCGACTTAGGCTCGTAATTGGTACCGCCCGACCATGCAACTGCCGAATGTCAGGATAAAGCGACTTGTGAATACCAAAGTAATTGGCAAAATACAGTGCCTGCATCTGCAGGACAGTCAGGTCTCTAGCAACTTGTGCAGTCCAGGACTGCACAATCTGCACGATGTCTGGCTCGCCGTAGTATGCTGTCGGTAGTTTGTAATACAATGCTTCTAAAAGAGTCATGTCACGGACAACATCTAAGTCAACTACTATGATGCACCATTAACATGGATACAATAAGAACACATAGTAACCACTCACGAAAAAAGCTGCACCGGCTCTCTGGGTGATGGCAACACACGGTCGTGTGTCCCAACACAAGGTTGTTCACAAACCGCGCAGCAACAATTTGCCCCAATACCATCGCACAGAAACACTTGATGACGAGGCCGCGTTGGTCCAACCAACTATACAGTCCTTTGGAAACAATCCGGTCACCGTGGAGACCTACAGGACTGACACAATATGAATGAGTAGATCCGAATGGTGTTCGAACACTTACTAGGCGATAGTAACAATGCGTCCGATGTCGCGCGAGTAGATGACAAGATCATTGCTCAAGCGTTGTGTGACGACGTGCACATAGTAGAACCAGTCAACAACAGGAATGTCGAGCGCCAGGTGGGCGATAGCGAGTGCAGCAAGTGATCAAGATTGATCAAGTAATGTGAGGCTCGAGACAATGGGGTCGGACAGACTTACCTATTTGCAGTGTCCTCGTCTGCCTTATATACCCCAGGCATACTACCCGTGACTTGTGAGACTACTGTGACGCCAAGGCTCGCAGCCGTTGGGGAGAACCATTCCAAAGATTTTTCTCTGGATAGTCTGGATGGCGTTTTGAAAATCTCATTAAAAGAAAAAAAAATGGTAATGGCACACACCCGGGTCCAATCAGAGGCTTGTCCCTGAGCTTGTCCCTGCCTCCCGAACCACCCAACCCTTGTACCGTCGGTGATGCCGTCCCATAATTCAAGCGCTGAGTGTTCCGATTCGCGGGCAGTACCGATGGTTCGATCTCATACAAAAAGATGGAAGGGGGGTTGCACTATGTTTTTTTCGGAGCTAGTAGGTGAATACTGGAGGCTGACAGTGGTAGCGGCAGTGGATAGTGGTGGTGCGAGCGAGCGAAGAGGATGATTTGTCAGTTTGCTTCCAAGTTCCAACACTCGAAAAGGAAAGCCGTCACAACTCCTACCACTGGCATGACCCCCTCCTTGAGGCGGACCAAAGCAAATTCCTGGGGCAAACAGTGTATCTAAGGATGGTGAGTCGAAGCTTTCTACCAGGGAGCATGGATGCTGACTTCTCTCACTCTCAACTCAACGCGCTTCACACCGCACAAGCTGTCTTGGCTGCTGTAGGGCTGACGTCCGACTCACTCTCCCATTTCTCGTCGCCGTCCTCATCGCATGCCACCATGCTATCCATGCCTCCGAGAACAGAGTCAGGTGCGATAGCAGCTGAGAGGAGATTATTGATGCAACAAGCATGAGACTTGTACATCTGATTTGGATCATCCACATAGTTTGTGGGTATAACGTCCATAGGCTCAGCAGGTTGAATATACTCCTCCTGAATTGGAGTCATCAGATGATCATCTAGGTCTCGCTCAATTTCTATTGGCGGTCGATTTCCATATGTGTTCTCAGGGATAATCCTTGGAACAGGAACTCGATTCGATCTCCGGACTTCAATTGGAGTAGGAGGTATACGAGTAGCAGAACGGTCATCTCTAGTTGGATGTTGTTGATGTGGTCTCGTTCTGAACTCTTGAAGAGTTTCGTTTCACTGCTGACGAGGTGCTAACCATAACTTGGAAGGAGGTGGACTTTTGTCATCGACCTTTTCGTCAAGTGGAGGTAACATGTATCGTTTATGTTGATGTAGATCCTCAATGGGATATCTATGATCAGTTTCTGGTTTAGGACATTTACGACCAGGTATCGGAGGTGATAGTGGATCATGATTCGAATGAACAGGGGAAGGATGTCTCTCGAGTATTTCACCGAGGTCCCATGGTTCATCGTCCTCAGGTACTTCATTTAAGAAGTCCTGTGGTGGCAGTGGGGCTTGTTGATGTTGAAGATCTCCTAGGGGTTCAGGAATATAGATGTCCACACGAAGAGGTTCCGGAGCTCATGGTGGGTCCTGAATAGAAGAGTCGTCTTGCTGTTGAATTTTGTCTTCAACAGGAATAGAGGTCAGTCTGTGAGCTTGTTCTTTGGAACAGTGAGGAAAAACGGTCTTGTCAAAGATAGCATTGGTTGAAACAAAGACACGATGGCGTTTGCTGGACCAGAAATGATAGCCCTTTGTGTTTGGAGCATAACCAATAAAGGTCATCTCTTCAACTTTCACTGAAAGCTTATTCTGCCTAGTTTCCTGAGGAATGTGAATGTATGCTAAACATCTGAAGATCCTAAAGTAGGAAACATCGGGTTTCTTCCCATGGAATAGATCCACAGGAGTTCTCCAATTGTGTCACCTGACTGGTTGACGATTATACACATGGACTGCAGTCTCAGCTGCGTCTTGCCAAAAAGAAGGTGGCATACATGCGTGATGGCACATCGCTTCTGCCTTTTCAAGCATAGTGCGATTAAATCTCTCTGCCCGACCATTCTGTTGGGGTGTATGAGGAATACTGGTCTGATGGGTTATACCTCGGTCTGTGAAGAACCATTGCATTGAATGACCAATGAATTTCCCCCCACAGTCCAAACGGACAGAGGTGAGCGAATAACCAGTATAGGTTTCCGCCCAGGAAGCCATGTTCTGGAAATGTTGCGGAATAGCATCCTTCTGGCGGACAAAGGAAACCAGTCCAAAGCCAGAGTAATCGTCAATGAAAGTCAAAATGTATCGCACCCGAGAGCGCGACTCAGTAGGCAAGGGACCAACCAGATCCGTGTGCACAAGCTCAAGTGGACGAGCAGCACGTTTGGAAGAGTCAGCCTGAGCATAAGTGCATTCATGCATTTTTCCCAAAGCGCATCCCTTACAGGGAGCATTGGAAGAAGGGCAGATCAGCGAGGGCATACCATTGACATGCATAGGTGCTTGTTTCAAAGCATTCTTCAAAAGGTGGCCAAAATGTTGATGCCACAGAGAGAAGTCATCTCCAGAGGTAAGGGAAGAGAGAATGCGCATCACTGGAGTAATTGTAGAAGACTGAAACCAGTGAAGATTGTTCCGTGGAGATAAAGCAGACGCCTGTATCACCAATTTTCCCTTAGCGTTCCAAATGAAAGTCAGAGTGCCTTGAATGCGGCACTTACCTTGAGCAGTCAGCGTTGGAACTGAAAGGAGACAATGTGTCGCCTTCGGTGCATACGAAACTCCTTCTAAGACAATAGATGGCAGGCTTTGCTGACGTACAATGATCTTGCCAGGTCCATGAAGAGGAACCCTCTGACCATTAGCTACAACTGCATAGCGAACAGTGTCATCAAGATGAACGAAGTTATCAAGATGAACGAAGTCATCAAGATAAGGGCTAAGATGGTCAGTGCAACTGCTGTCAATCATCCAGTGATTGCGGGCAAAGTCATCAGTAGAATTCCCCCCAAGTGCAAAAGCACTCAAATAAAAATAATCAAGTAGTATTGCCTGCTCGTTATCTAATCCAGAATTAAGCATCTCCACGTGATACGGGTCTGGAAAAGAATCTCTAGGTTCATAAATATTATAGCCCGAAGGGGCCTCTACTGGCGGTAAAATGTCTTCAGTAGGTAGAGAATTGGCAGCATCTACAAGATTATCAATGGCGCCAAAAGAGTGGCTAGAAACCAAACCCCCCAGCGATATCGTAACCTTCGACTTCTTCTTCTTCTTCATCTGTCCCTTGATGGAGACTACACTTGCTTCAGAAGGGACTCTCACTGAAGAAGCGGGATTGAAAGGGCTGTGAAGGCCCCGCCATATCCATCCCAGTATCCTGGTCATCTGCCCATATCATGGCAGGATAGGTCTGCTCAACCTCCATCTCCTCGACACGAGACGTCTCAGTGGAAGAATCCACTGGCATGTCGAGTTCTCCTTCTACCTGGTTCATGAAACCTTCAACCTCGTTGGCCCTAGCAGGACCCTTTCCCTTTCCTTTCCCTTTTCTGTCGGTATACCAATCCTGACATGCTTGCTTACCAGGACACTTGAACTTATAAGGTCCGTTCTGTGGTCTCTTCTGATGGTTAAAACCACCAGAGTTTGTCGAAGGTCCAGACAAGTTGCCTTGATTCTGGCCATGGTTCTGATTTGCCCAATTTGCTTGTGGTGGACCGCAACGAATGACAGTAGTCCTGTTAGCCTGTGAAGAAGAAGGGGGAGGATTATGGGAAGGTCCAGATTGTGTCTCATTGATCCTCGACGTGAGGGGAGCAGTGGTGGACCGGCAAAGGTTGATTTCAGATAGAACCATCTTCGTGATGGTGTCCATGGTAAAATGTGTCTCATCGACCAAATGAATGATGGTGGACCGAAGAGGATGATAGTTGGAAGGAAGGAGGGTGAGGGTGAGCATAGCTTGGAACGATTCCGGTAGATCTAAATCCGCAGCAGCGAGTTGTTGGAACGACAAAGTGAGGGAGGATAAATCCTCCGCCGCAGTCTTAGGAGAGATTCTCTTCTCAATGATTTCATGGAGAAGGAAGAAGCGGCTGGCGATACCTCCAGTAGAGTAGAGGCTAGCCAACGTGTCCCAAATGGCCTTGGCACGAGATGCCTTGACCACTCCTCCTTGAGCAGGAGGGTAGTCATAGTTGACTAGGTTAAGATCAGAATCATCAAGAGTGGAAGCAATGATACCAGTGCAACGACAATCAAGGGCAAGCCAGATCTTCTGATCGGTTGCGAGATCAGCGTGTGTTGTGGTGAAACCCTCATAGGTGAGAGTTCCATCTATGATCTCATAGAGACCATAGGCACTGAGTAGGTTGCGAACACGGATAGACCAAGTAGGATAGTTCTGCTGTTTCAGCAGCTGGGGAATGTAAGAGAGAAAAGAAGAGTCAATCTTGACATTGGAGGTGGTCAGGGTTGGTGCCATTATAGAGTATGTGGGAGAAGATCTGCAAAGATGTCGTCAGCGAAACTTGTTTCAAAAAGAAACATCATGTCAGAAAAGGAAGAAGAAATTCCAGTTTCGAAAGAAGGTTGTGATGGACTAGGACCTTGCATCTGAGAGACGGCAATGTCTAAGTCATCGATCTTCTTTCCCCATTTCCTATCCCTATAGTCCTGTCTCATAATACGTCTCCAAGATTGTCCTTCATAGTCTCGAATTTTCCATAGTTCTGTGCGATCTTGTTTCATAACAGATCTATCATAAGAACCAAGGTACCATTCCTTCTTTCGTCAATAATAAGATAAAGTGTCTCCAGAATATGATCCTGCCTCTAGACGTTCCAAATGTCCAAAGAAAGTCTCTGCAAAATAATGCGGGTTAGACATGGTATCGTCATAGAGAAAACCTTGTGACAAGATCATATCTGGGTTATCATGAGAAAGATAGGGAAATACATTGCTGTGGGTGTGTATACAGGCTTCAAGAGAAGTGATGGTATCTTCATAATAGTCTGAAACATAAGAACCGTCACAAGTACCAGGAAGAGGAAAAACGAGATCTAGTTTACTTGAAAATAAAAGGTCCAAAGCCCGTGTGAAAATTTTGTCCTGCTTCAACTTAATTGTAAGTCTTTCCCGATCTGAGTCGTCCAGATTCTCGTCCAAAGCTTCTATAAATTGCTGCAAGTTCGACATTGTTATTGAGATGAGTGGCAGCTTTGATTTGTCGTTGTAAACGACGAATGCGTCTAGCTTCTGGAGTATGAAGCTGCAAGAAGAGGTGACAGTGGAACCGATCAAACTGTTGATTCCAATAAGCCTGGGTTAGAGGATGATGAGGATGAGGATTGGGAAAAGCAATGTTGGGACAAAGAGATCTTTCCAATACTTTGTTGGCAATGCATGGAAGAAACTGAGATCTATTGAGGATCTCGAAACCCTGAGAGTGAACATACGATGATGGACACCAATCGTAGTTTAAGGTGGGGAAAGTGTATCCCGCACCCTCATAGGCAGAGCCTATGGTCCCATACCGACCAAGAAACCTAAAAGTGTTTATAGAGTATGCTGCTCCAGTCTCGACAGGCAGAATTTGGAAGGGTTCTGCTCGTTGGCCAACATCAAAGGCTGGAAGGTGCCTGATGATAGGAAGTGGAACTGGAGGAAGGAGAGGGTGGTCGGTTTGAATGAAGGGTTCAAGTTCTATTACCTCGATCTGAGTTGGATCCTCTGGTGCGAGCCGAGTGGAAGGCACCATCTCGAGTGAAGGGAGAGGGGGTTCGCGGAACGTCAGGGACGTGTGCTGGTGGACGGCCTCGTGAAGGACGACGACGTCCACACTCTCTAGTGGGTTCCACAGTCGAGCCATCGCAAATGCGTTGTAATGATGATGAGGCTTCATTGCAAGGTGTTGGCGGATTCCGGTTGCGTGGGCCATTATGAAGGATGGGGAAGTAATCGAAGGGGCAAATAGAAGGAGGTGTAGTGGATCTAAGTGGAGAGTAATCACAGCGAAGTGTGGTAACGTAGCCGTGTGAAGGATGAGAGCGAGAGCAACTTTCGCCTAAGCAAAGAGGATACTAGTTGCAAAGAGGACAAGGGAGGAAGATAGGAAGCTCGTCTGTAGGTGGAGCTGGGGAAGCAATTCGAAGAGGTGGAGTGGGTATGCGTGGAACCGAGGAAGGAAGTGTCCCAGAAGGAGGACCTGGATAAACAGGAGGTGGCTCATGAACTGTAAGGGGGTCTTGGATGTCTAAAGGTCCTAAGATCCGATAGTCAATACAAAGTTCATAGCGAAGGTCCGTAGTGGGAACACTAGCATTGAGTTCTAAATGAATACAATCCTGCTCAAGGAGACCCTCTAGCAGAAGTCGCTCTCCTCCAGGTCGGAATACCCAGAGGGCTCGGTCTCCCTCACCCAAAGGAGTGAGGGGTCTCCATAGAAGGAGAAAAATGCTGGCTAAGGTGCCAATAATCTGGCTCAGAAAACCAGTTGCCCATTAGTGAAGACGACGAGGGGTAGGCATCGTGATATCAAAGGACGGCAAATGTCTCGTCGCTCTTAGTATAAAAGGCTTAAAGCTCGGGGCTCATAACCTATCGAGATAGCAAGTCTCGATTATGTAGCACAGTAGCCTGGAAAGGAACTAAGAGAACAGTGGGAGATACTCACTGTAATCACCAAGGGTAACAAACAAGGATAAGGTAGTTGCGAGGATAGAACCTGAGCAAGTAGCTTAGAGTTGAGAGTGGAATACATATTCTCCTATACTAGGGAATGGAGGTAGAACTCCATGGAAGGTCTGGGAAGGATGACGAAGATGTAAGTCATCCACAGTAATCTACTTCTTATTAGCCAATGGCAATAAGGTCTCTATCTATGTGATGAGTAACACGAATAGCATAAGAAAGATAAGAGATAAGGTGAGTCATGATAATGAGTCACAACTGAGTCACGCTTGGGTGACTAGTCAGTAACAATACAGTTAGTAACGCTACTAGGAATCATGGTATGAAAATGAAATGAATCCATGATTCTCAACAGTGTCCGGGACAGTCGACAAAAGAGCCTTGTTGAATGAGTTGCATGTGGTGACCACAACCGGGCCGCTCGCAGGGTGGGTTGTCTTCCTTGTCGGAGCGATATGACCTGCAGCAGCCAGGCCATGGACAAGCTTCATTTTCGCATTTATAGATCTGGCAGTATAGATAGATAAGTGAATGATAGAACTTAAATATAGAAAAGGAAAAGATGGAATGCGCATGAGAAGAAGAAAAAAAAACCCCCCGATGAACACACCTTAAGGGTGTTGAAATACTAACCCAGCTTGATAGTAATGTTTCATATGAGCTCGTTTTTGAATTGGATGGTCATGACACCGGATATGGCTTTCACAACCGTCAATTTACCGTGTGCGACATGAATGATCATGCCTACGAGTGCATTGACACAAAATTCCAGTGGTCAACAATTGTCATCCGAGTCAGAGATACACGCCCAAGCCCACCTACCCAAGTTGATCATCACCTGTGATAGTTCAAAAACAGTGTTAATTTTTTTCATAGATGGACGCAAGCAGAGGACGTACTTGTTTAGAGATGACTCCCTCGGGGGATAACGCAGTCAAGGTCGGTCAACGGATCAACTTTGTCAATCTTGGGGACGTCCTCGACCTCATCGTCTGACTCTTCCGATTCGGATTTGTTGTGGCGCTTTTGGAGTGTTTCTTCGTCAGACATGGTGGCTCTCAAGTGCAAGCCCTGAAGTTGCTTGATCGGTTGATAGATACTAGTAACTGCTAGTGAGACCTTGGTTAGAATGAAACCCCAAGTGGGAACTTGAGGGACTTGGAGCCTCGTGGTATATTACATAAAATGGTTGCTGACTATAAATGTCACGACAATACGACCCGCTCTTGCGGTCCTTGTCCATGTCCGAAAGAACCACAGCAGGTTCTACTAGACCTCCCTGAACAGTGTGATTATCTGCAGATCAACGTTAACCGCAAGCCAGAATCTGTCCCACAGAGCCGGATGATCTCGAATGGCAGACGTCCATTCAAGTTCATGGATATGTCTCATCGGTTGACGTTGTACAGCTATGTGTCAAAGACCAGTCAGGTGTTGATCTTCTTGGGGAATGCGGTTGATTCAGACTGCAGCTTTTGACCCTCTGCGCATAATTTCCAGCCTTGTCCGAGCATGTCTTCAACATGTTTCATGTAGGTCAGGAGTTGATCAATTTGTTGGGCCTATATCTGAGACATGTCATTGTGATATTTGAACTGGAAATGACGGTGTCAGTCAGTACAGTTCAAGAGAAGTAATGCAATGTGTGCCCTATTGTGTAGATGATTGATGTATTCCTTGACAGAGTCAAGGAGTAGCAGTGATCGTGATCATTTGCACACTGTGTAAGTTCAAGGTACTAAAAAAAGACGACAACTACCTTTTATCAAATGAAAAGTGTATTGAACTCCCATCTGTGTGAGTTCCTAGCCTGGAAGATGAATGATTGGCAAAACTTGTTCAAGTTGTCGAGTGAGGCCTGGAGTCGGAGAGTTCATAGTGTTATGTAATCTTTTTCCACGGATGTTAAATTTGGGCTACATCAGCCACAATTGTCCAGGTGAGTGACCTTGTAAACAAGGTAATAATTTGCCCGGCATCAGTAACACTGGCACCAATAATCTCAGTCACCCCATCGCAACGAGGACGAAGGATAGCCTGAGGGTTTACCAAGGTTTATTAGGATAGCTGAGGCTGAATGTTTGGCCGTGCTGACATAAGAACTTTGCGGGTGGGCAGGCTGTGCTGCCATGGCTTTGGTGCATTAATATATAGAAATATTACACTTGTCCAAAAAAAGTTTTCACCGGGCCGATCACATGTCAGTGTGTGCTTGAACCTTTAGATCTGGTCACATGACATAGCATAACTGTCGGACTTTCAAGGAGACTTCAAGTGCTAACCTCTCTCCACTTTCAGGCTGAGCTGATGAAATGTCAAAAGCCCCTAACGTTGCATACTACAAAGCGCCCTTAACACCACTTGCGAGCAAGCATTACAGTATGTCCCAAATTGTGACATCCTATCCCAACACTTTTTTGTGTTCTGTTTGAAATTGATCATAGATGATCAGTGTGTGAACCTTGTGATCTGATCACATGATGTAGACGTCAGTCTCAAAGGCTCTTCAAGTTACTTCCACAGTGCAAACCGCCACACAACCTTTCTCCACCTTCGTGGAACTGACAGAATGTTGAATATCCCTAATGTTGCATGCTGCGCAACTTCTTTAACGTAGTTCTCGAGCGAGCATTTGCCAATGACATCTTGGAACAAGGCCACAAGGCCAAGCTTACACCCACCCAGCAGCATGGATGCTGCTTTGCGGGGTGATCTGGACTCTAAAAAGTACAGAAGGATTACTGGAGCTGCAGACTATATGAAGTCCCTCCAAGCTCGATCGAGAGTTTCATGGTTGTATTCTGTCTTTGTTACTCTTGCTGGTCCCTCAGATTTTCTGGTAAGTTGTTCACCTCCCAGTTTGATGGTTTTGTGCCCAAGCTCAATATCAATTCTCCCTGTGTATCCATTGCTGTATAATATTCATTATGTGTCATGATTTGTGCCAATGATTGGCGTCACACCATGGTTGTTTTATGGCCAATTGGGCATCCTCTCATCTCCAGATCACCAGTATGTGCCATCATGATGTGCCACTTGACACTTTAGGTTCACACCTTTGTATCTCTAGGTACCATTTTCGAACCAGACGACTGCAAAGTTCAAAGGGTTAAATAACCGATGACGAGTGAACCCCTGTGCCAACTTCTAGGTTACGCAATATGTCTGTCTCCTTTGTAGACTTTACCTCCTTGAGTTGGGTGGCTAACAAAAGGCCTTCAGGTTGAGCTTTCATGTACCACACGAATCCACTGCTATAGCTGCAAGTATGCGACCTGTTGGACCATTTTGTATCATTCCCCTCAAAATGTGGGCTTGGTTCCAACACTCACTGAACTTTGGCTCTGTTCGGTATGCATTCCTCGTCAAGGAGGCATATGTGCATGTAATTCACGTGATGTATGATCATGCTTGCAGGCCTCGCTCCCCAGTGCTGGTGTGGTACATTGCAGTTACATGATCGGTTCATGAACAGAAACATCAAGCTCAAGTGGGAGCTTAATGTTGATCCCTTACCTCATCAGTCCTGGAAGCAAGAAGAGTGACCTATTGATTCATATACTGAAGACTGGGCAGGACTCATCATGGGAAAAGGACATCACAGGAAAAATGGACTCAATGTGGGAAAACAGGATATCTGAACCTCAAGTAAGTATCCTCTAGTTTCAAAGGCTGACAGATCTTTTCCAATAGTCATTGGAGTAGGTTCTAATTCTCTATCACATATCTAGAAACCAGTTCAGTGGCACAAGTTTTGCATCTGTCTGGATTCTTTGTAAGTCTGTCTGGAGTTTGATATTTCTCTGTAGCTCATTTGTTCATTGTTACAAGTAAAATAGTTTCAACAGAACAGAACTGTTTGCTTGTGAGCCTCACCAATGCTTGGCTGTGATACTATTGTTTGGTAAGTATAGCATTATCACCCTCACAACATGAGACCTAGCATAATAAAACACATTAGTGCTCCATTTTGGATGTGGATCATGCAGGGCTTTCAGGGGTCCAGCACCACTAACTCAGCTCATACTGCCTGGAAAGAAGCCCTTGAGGCTACAAAGTTGGCACATGGCTTACTTATAACTTGAAGCCCTGCCGCTTTCAAGGTGTCAACCAACTATCTGTTTGCTCTATCATTCAAACTCTTACTTTCCTCTCCACTTTTTGTTTACCTGCAATGCTTGAGGCATTCAAGACTAAAGAAAGGTTGGCACATGGCTCGTGTCTGTCATGGTTACAATGTCACAAGCTGTACTTCCTCTTTGACTATGACGGGTGACATGGCTTTGATAGTATGTTTCTTCGACTGTCATCCTTTGTATTGCTGATGGCACTCCCCAGGATATATCAACGCTGATGGATGAAGATGTGCTGAGCAATGTGATTTCAAGCAACATCATGTCTAGACAGGCAAGTAACTTTTCCCCTGTAAAAAGTCAATATGTTCACCAAGTATGTGACATTTGATACAATTAGCAAAGTGAAGGTGCGGACGATGGAGAGAGTGAATACATTGACAGTAACATGAGCATGGAGGAGGACAAACTTCAGAGTGACCAGGAGGACCAGGTTTGCTCACCATTTGTTCAAGTTCATTGAACTTCTTCAAACTCATGTCTCCACCTACCAGGAATCTATCACAAGTGGATCTTCACCCTCCAAATTGTGGAAAATACAACAGTCCGCAGAGAGGCAGCAGAAGAAGCAGAAATGAAAGCAGACAAAAGCCAGCTGCATGCAAAGAGGCAAGAGATAGACAAGGCAAAGGTACCTCCTTGTTATGATTTCATTTTTTAGATTCTAAAACACTATGCAGATTGCTTACTCATACTTGCTAGGCAAGACAGACTCTTCAAATATTTTGTTGATATCAAAGTCTATCACTCTCATATCCACACCCAACTTTTGCTCATCTGATTATATTTACAGAAAGCTTGCGATCCTCAATATGCTGCTCTCTTGGATTCACAACCAAAACAATGAGGAAGAGGTTGCAAGAAATCTGTATAAGCTCAACTTGCTCATCATTCCTACCTAGGGCATTGACCAACTATCTATTACTGTCTATTTGTCTGTTATCCCAAAATACAGTTACGGTGCTTGGATTTTCGAGATTTTACGACACTAGTAGAAGTCATTCCAACATGACGGATGAAGGAGTGTTCTGGTTCCCGGACAAGTCTTCGTGACTTTGTTGTCATTAGTCCTCTCGTTCACCCATCGCACCTTCCTTAAGGTATGTGGCTATCCTGGCGCACCAAATGATATTGCCAGTCACTCACAAACCCGTACAGCTGCCAACGAGCGATGTGACACCATGACAATGACTCTGAGTCGGATGCACCCAGCACCACCACGGTCCACCACGAACGACACAATGTGACACCACTGTCGTCAACTTGTCCCCGCCCCCTGCTCGCCGCTTTGCCGACCTAAGCCCTCCTTCTCCTGCATACCCGAGGAACACACCACCTCAGGGTCCAGCAGGGACGATGCGACAACAACATGAAGATGACGACAACTAGCCATCCTCGTCCCATCCACGTACTATCCACGTCTCATCCCTCTCCCTCTCTCCTATGCACACACCGACGCGACAACAACAACAACAATGTGTTCGCGTCCCCTCCATTTCTCTCTCGCATCAGCAAATACCAGGTCTGTACTGGGCTACAGAGGTCTGTGGATGGTTACCACATGGTCTGGAGGGGGTCTGGAGGGGGTCTACACATGGTCTATATGGTCTACACAAGATCTGTAGATGGTCTGTGGAGTGGTCTGTGGAGAGTCTGGAGAGGTCTAGAGGTGGTCTGGAGAAGTCTGGAATGGCCTGCTGAAATGCTCACATTTAGTTGATCAAAATTCCATAAAAGATCACTTCATCATCAGAAATTTCAATAGAATATGATTTCATTATTATCAAAAACTACATACTACATGTCAGACTAACTACTACTACATCAACATGAAGAAATACAACTTACCACATTAATCTCAAGAAGCCATAAAACCAATAGTCAGTAATGAATCATAATGTGAATTGATAAACTCACCATCATTAAGAGCTAAAAATCCCAAGTCAGTAGTAACACTGTGGATAATAATAATAAGTGAGTGATGGTCAAGGATAAAAGAACATTAACGGATCGCCAGGATCAGACATCACACCACTGAGATATAGCCAATCTCGAGATTTATGTTGATAAAACATAGATTAGCTTCTGTCAGGTAAAAAGCGGTGGGAAAAATCAGGAAAAATCAGGAATAATAGAAGGCAATCTTGGAAATATTTGTTAGTCTGGGTTAGGAATATTGGCAAAGACATTGGGGAGTCCAGGTTAGGAGGCAAAACAATGTTAGTCCTAGTTAGGAGGCAACATAATGTTAGTCCAGATTAGGAAGCAATACAATGTTAGGCTGGGTTAGGAATATTGGCAAAGACATTGGTTAGTCCAGGTTAGGATTCCTGCTTTGTTAGTTCTGGTTAGTCTGCCTGGAATTGCTTTGTTAGTGTCTGGTTAGGAGTCCTGCTTTGTTAGTTCTGGGTAGTGTACTTGGTTATACTTTCTCTTTTGACAAATGGGACAAAAAATGTATCAAAAAAGTGTAGTCAAAAGTGTACCACAGTGTACCAAAAAGTGTACCAAAAAGTGTATTGAAAAAGTGTAGTCAAAAGTGTAAGTGTAGGAAAAAGTGTACAAAAAAGTGTACAAAAAAAGTGTAGTCAAGAAAGTGTAGTAAAGTGTACAAAAAAAGTGTACCAAAAGTGTAGTCAAGAAAGTGTAGTAAAGTGTACCAAAAAAAGTGTACCAAAAAGTGTAGTCAAAAGTGTAGTCACAAAGTGTAGTGTGGTCTGTTGTGGTCTGTTAGTCCTGGAGTGGCTGTAAGAGACTGTGGATCCTATATGGTCTATAGAGCTGGAGGAGCTGTAGAGCTATTGGGTCTGGAGAGCCTGTAGTCGTCTGTGGTAGTCTATGAAGTCTGTGGAGTCTGTGGGCAAAAGTGTGGTTTGCTGATGCTCCCCTGGACGCTGTCTCGTGAGGGCCTCTCCAACCTCTCTGGCGTGCTCGGTGCACTTTCATGCTGTTGTAAATCACCTCTAGTCCGACCTACCAGTCACAGTCCGGAGCACAGTCCGGAATCACCGACAGCCAGGACTACAGTCCGGACATACCGTCACTCAGACTAAGGTCAGGTGACTTACCCTCAACCCTCATCTCTGACATCACTACATTACAATGATGTTCTCACTATCATTACTTTAAGCTGCCCATACACTTCGGGGCTTCATTGTTTCTATCGCCATACATCGCCACGTCTTGTTGCACACATACTCGGATCCCAGAGTTAAGGGAATTGCTTGCTCAGTTAAGAGCTGTTGATTGCGTGATCAATCCTAAGATAGCAACTCGGACTAAAGACACTGTGTTGGGTTTGTATGACCCTCAATCTGGTTCACTTTGAATGAGCTTAGACCTCATTCGAGAGGACACCACCGTTCCGCCAGAAATAGTATTAAACCCTACCCTGGGCATAGTGGGTTAGCACACACTTTAAACCGAGTGTAATTGGTTTCAGGTGCGCGTGATACCTGTGATGCACGTGGGTTAATACATCCCTCCAAAATTGTAGTGCTGGCAGGCTAGATCTTAGAGACAAGATCAAATCCATCTTTCCAGGCTCCCCCTATCGGCACATGCAGACGCTCGTGATGTCTGATTCTTTGTTTTCTTTTACAGGACTAACTCCGGAGTGCGCGGTCTCTTCGTGAGTACCCCTCCAACCCCTCTGGACTACCGGTATCATTTGCCACCCTGTTCGATATATCAGAAAACTCCCCCGCCTCATCCACAATCTCCTTAGGATCTGTCATGACGTCCTGGGAAGACGTTCAGAATCATTTCGAAGACAAACTCGACCAATTCACCTCCGCGGCTAAAAAGGTCGCCGATCCCAGACCATGGGATGGAGACCGGGCTAAGTTCAGATTATGGTTTGCTCATCTTAATCTGTTTGCCATTACAAGGAAGGGCGACAAACGGGACAAGGCAGCAATGCTTTGGTCCAGATTCGGCAGTAAAGGGGAGTCATACGCTCTATCGGAGATGGAGAAATATGCAGAGAAAGACAAGTCCAAATACCCCGAATGGACCATGCTCTGCAAAGACCTCAAAAAATACTTCCAGATCCAATGCTATGTCCACGAGGCATATCAGAAGTTACTCCAGCTTCAACAAGGATCGACTCCGGTGGATGAATTTATTCGGGACTTTGTCTGGTTAGCCGGTGATGCTGAAATCACCAACGAGGAGTCTTCCAGCCTGCTCAAAAAGGTGGTCTCCTTCAAAATCTACAACTTCCATGAGATGCATGGGACAAAGCTCAAATTGAAGTAGTTCACTGAGTTAATGCAAGCATATATCGAACTTGCCCAAAAATTTGAAAAGGTGGCCACCGAGAAACCGGCCCCTAAGACCTCCACTGGAGTACCTCGACCCTTTGGTGCCCGACCGCTCCCTACTCTGCCCGGGCCCTGGCCCGTATCCTCTACTCCCCCGTGGCAGACCCGGCCACAAAACAATTTTTACAAAGGTCCGGTCAGATATGCACCACGTGGACAAACCTTCCCTAGACTAGGCAAGCCCATGGAAATTGATGCGGCCTACATTGACAATCGCACGTGCTACTCGTGCAATGAGAAGGGACACATCTCGCGTAACTGTCCCAAGAATCCGAATAAATGCACCGGTCCGCCAAGGCCACAAGGACAACCGGTACCCCAAGTCCGGACTATGTGGGTACAGGACCACTACAGTCAATGGGTAGAAATCCCAGATCAGAGTGGAGCCATGGAGCGGGAACAAGCTCCCTCCGTCCGGTCTGCCGTGACGGAGTATATGTCCGAAGAAGCAGAAGCTTATTGGAGAGACTGGCTGGCCACAGAAAGGATCGTGGCACCCGGCGAACAATCAAAAAACTAGGTACCTGTAGTTATGCGAGGGGTGTGACTGCAGACGGACAAAAGTTTCCTTTAGTTACAAATTCTTGTGTACAAAATTCTTATTCTCTGGTATGTAGAATGTCTAAATCGGCGTCCCCATCTATGGGTGTGGCACTTAAAGATAATAAACAAGGTGTACTTAATTCTGATTTGAAAGAAAAAGAAAAAATTACTGCATGAATAATGCAGTTGTACAGAAATTCTCCAGACTTCATTACTGCTTGTAGTTCTATTTATAAATCCCCTCCTTCCATTTCCTTCACCGGCCGAACCTCTCGAAACTGTTTTGAAGTTTGGACTACCCTCCGGACTATCGGCAGAGCCTCTTCAGTCGTCACGACGAAAGCTTTGCTCAACTCCGGAGCTACTGACACTTTTATTGATGCTCATTTAGTTGACCATTATAAGTTCAAGTTTCCTGTAATACCCCTATCCCAGTCTATCTCTGTACAAAACACTGATGGCACTCAAAATTCCAAAAAAGATATCTCGGTCTATGTTAATCTTTCTGTTTCGATTTGTGATTCAAAAGACACTTGGCATTCCTTGCCCACCAGAGCCTACATTACCACTCTTTCGACTAATGCCCTTTTTCTTGGATATGATTTTCTCTCTCTACACAATCTGTCCATTGATTGGAATGTCCCTTCACTGACCTTTGACAGGTGTCCGTCTACATGTAATTTAATAACTACGCTGGAATTAGTGATTGCAGGTCCAGTTGCCAGACTGCAAAAAGACCGGCAACTGAACCGAACCGACCCCGGTTGCAACCAAACTTCAGTTGCCGGTTGCGCCCACTTAAAATTTTGATCAGTCCGGTTGCCTTATTTTCAAACATTTCAAAGACTGGTCCGAAACCAGTTGTAACCGGTTGCAACTGGTACCCCTGAGTGTCCCATATATAGGAGCATTCTCCATAATTTTCCCACCATTTTACGATTTTATTTGGACTTTATATCTTATAATCTATGTTTTGACCCGAGATGTAGTATACCTCTACCAATAATGCACCGATCTACGCGATCCATCTGCAAAAAGTGAGAAGTCTACAGGTTACTACATAGTCTACATAGCCTGGTAGACCTCATCTACATCCCCCCTCTTACATAGTACAATGTAACATACATGGTTTCTATGTATGCTACAGTAGCACCCTGTTGCAATGCTATGTAACGGTCAGAACGCGCGACCATTCAACATTGCTCTCAATAGTCCATGATAGCATGACATTGCTTGCTGGTAGTTTGTTGTAGCATCCCATAGTCCATAGTAGGACTCACTCCGAGTGAATAAATGGTCCACGAAAACCTGTATAATGTAGTTGAAACATTGTAACTTGTATCATGATGTACTGTGCTCAATGTTGTTGAAAACATTGGCCTCGTGTCGAGACTCGACGGACACTTCTACCGTTCTACGTAGTCAGAAAAAAACTCGACAGCAAGTTAGTCACAGTCATCTGAGTGCACATCCTCCCAGTCATCAATAGGGTCCAGGTCACGATCCTGCCCGTTTCCAATATCCGAGTCCTCATCATCTGGTTGCTCGCCATCCTCCGACTCCGACTCAGGCTCCCACTCTGGCTCCGAGTGTGCTTCAACGGGTTGCTTGGTATTTTCCAAGTGGTTGTGCAGAGCTAATGCATTCAAGAAAGCACGACGCGGTACTGCTGTTGCGGGTTCGCTCCTCTCGGTGTCGAAGTCCACGAGACCAGCATGTGCACTGTCAACAACAACAACAACAAAGCTGGTTTACCTACCAGCCATTTTTGTAGACTTGTACGAGTAGCTTCGGAAGCAGTCCTACTGAACCTGTCAGCGTGTTGAACTCGTGCAGTGATGCCAGGTGTCTCAAATAGACAGGGGAGTATTCCTGTTCTTTGAATACGATCATTTTGCGTATTCCAGATTCCCATTCATTGATGGCGCACTCGATCTATTCTGTGTAGTTAGTAGTGCATCATCCTCCATATGAGCCAAAACCTACAGCAGTGATGGTCAATGCAAGCCCCACTATGGGAAAAGGCTTGTAGTATTTCAGCCACCGAATGCCGTCACCAGTCTTGGGCTTAAAGAGCACACTGTTGATCACTTGCTGGATAGCAGGCGTCATGTATATACCAGTATGGTCGTCCAGTGTTTCGCCACGGCTCTGCTCGCATTCAAGTTGGGAGTCCCCGATTTCGTCCAACAGGTCATAGAATCGCGTAAGCTTTTCCTTGATCGCTGCCTTCTACGCACTGCTTCCCACTTTTTCCTTTTCCCGATCCTCGCTCAACGTTTGCATCAGAGGTGAAAAGTTGGCGTGCTCTTCATGACTGAGACTAGACACTGCCCCTTCGTTGGAGAACCAAGATGGTTTCAAGACAGATGAGCTCGAGTCTCAGATATGAAACGCCGTGCCAGGAGACGCATTTTCTTTCTTTACTGCCTCTCCCCCTCAGCCCCAGAAACACGCCCACAACGTCACACATGAGTTCCCATCGATACCGTGGACTACGATCTTTGCCCTTCTCGATTAAAGGGCCTCTCCTGCACCGTACCTGGCCTATCTGGAGCTCGTTTATCTCTCCGTCAAGATCATAT
>JBBPOK010000470.1:0-23564 GCA_038091415.1 Leccinum variicolor
AGTTAAATGAATCCATATTTTGACCAGACCTATTGCTCAAATTGATAGATTGTTAAATTTGCGAATTTATATGAGCACTCATTACTGCTTCTGTGGACTCATGACTCACTGCTCTTTGCTCAATTGTTGACTTTGAGCTCATAAGAATCCTCACTGCTCTTTTGCTCAGATTACCACATTGTGAAATTTGTGGACCCAGTTTGCTCAAATCACCACTTTGTCAAATTTGCAATCTGAATGAGATTCAACATACAGAGTAGCTCTTTACCATGCCTAGTGTTTGCTCAAATCACCACATTGTCAAATTTGCGATATTATCATGACAGTTGAGTTCATAATGACTACAGGTTCTCTCAAATCATCACTGCTCTTTGCTCAAATTACTATATGGTCAAAATTGCGCTCATGAGAATCCTCACTGCTCCTTTGCTCAAATTACCACATTGTGAAATTTGTGGACCCAGTTTGCTCAAATCACCACTTTGTCAAATTTGCGATCTGAATGAGATTCAACATACAGAGTAGCTCTTTACCATGCCTAGTGTTTGCTCAAATCACCACATTGTCAAATTTGCGATTTATCATGACAGCTGAGTTCATAATGACTACAGATTCCCTTACATCAACATGGAGCCACATGCCTAGTGTTTGCTCAAATTACCACATTGTCAAATTTGCGATTATCATGACAGCTGAGTTCATAATGACTACAGGTTCCCTCAAATTGACACATTGTCAAATTTGCACATTTTTCATGTCACTGATTGACATTATCATATGCTCAAATCACTATATTGTTGAATTTGCGCATTTTGAGTGCTATTTTTTAGCAGGAACCCCCACAGAACCCTAAGTAGTTTCAAAAAACAGGTAAAATGAATAAGGGTGAACATGGCATATATGAAATACATATATATACCTTTGTCAAACTCTCCTTGATTTCCTGATGGAGATATACCATTTTATATAAGTAAAGCCCTTTTATTTCATAATTGTTTGGAGAAAAGCATTAACGACTGCTAATTATGTAAGTAGAGCGACATGTCCGCGTCGAAGATTTATTAGACATCCGACTCGTCTGTCAAGCACGCAAGGTCAACTTATCAGGGACACTCTGTCTTGGAGAATTAACTTGAGCTCGATGGGACTCATGGAACATTGTAGGTGTGGTGGTGGGTGTTTTTTTTTTTTCCAAGAAGCTTGCTGCGATCTGACTTGACCAGATCCGACATCATCGCCACGCGGACGATCTTCTATATTTGCACTCCTCGCTCACCGCCTCTATTCTCTGCAAGGGGATGGCGGCATCATATCTCACTGGTTAAGTGGTTCAGGGTGGCTCCTCCGTCTATATCCAAGTCGGCTAGCCGGCTTACGGTGGACCCTGCTCCCTTCGCCGCCCATGGCCATTCGAGGCTAGGACCTTCCACAATAATGTTTCTCTCGTTTCGTGATCGAGGCGATGCTAACCACTGGCAGGCCACCATTGAAACACGTTCGTTACGCGTTCCCCTTCCTCAGGGGCCCCCTTAAGGTACAAGAATCCTCACAACACACACACATACAACATAACCTACGGCGTAGCACATATATGTGAGGTGCGAAGTCCTTCCCTCCCTTCCCCTTGACCCTCTCCAAGGCTTAGTACTCGCTTCCACCTTTCTGCACCCCCATAAGCGAAACTCGACTCGAACGTTACAGAAGATGTACGGTCTCGACGTGGTGTTCGCTCTAGCGACTCAACTCGCTTCCTGGTTCACCGGCGCTCCCGAACAGGCGCTCCTTGGGACCGTCGCCTTTTACAATCCCAACCCGGGCGGTGGTTCAATGCTGATCAATGCCCAGGACGGGTTAGGCGAACCTATGAACGTACGTTTATAATTATCCAGTCGTCTATTCTTGGTGTTCTTGGTGTGTTGATCACAGACGGTGTAACTTGTAGGTCATCATCTCGGGCAAAAGCTCTCCGGCTGTGTTGACGGAGGACGGGCTCGTCAACTATGCGCGTGCGATCGGATTGTACGTCTCTTTCCTCTATATTTTCTTTGTTTCATCTGTTGCACGGAAAAACAACGGAGATCCAACCCCGCACCCCCTTTAGCTCCGAAGAATGTTTCGGTATTCACCTCGGCACTCCGTTCACCGCCAACCTGGGCGACGGCAACGGGTGGGTGAACCAGACGATTGAGCTTCGACAGGATTATGGCGATGCTGGGGCCGGTACGTGTCTCGAATCGTTAATCGGGGGAAATCATTTCCGGTTAGTTTCTCCCTCTTTCCATCTGCCCTACACTGATCGTTCGTTTGTGCAATTAACGTCTTGGGTTTTCCGCTGCGGACAGCATGTATCGGCAAAACGGCACGACGGCGGATAGCGGAGCGTTGTTTTTCGCGTGAGTGAACGCATCTTTGGTGGATTCTTTGAGGGTTACTGACTGGGTCAACCAGCGTGTCCAAGGAAAAGGTGAGTTGAACGAACGTACCTTTGTGTAAGCGCCCTCAGCGACTGTTCTTCACGAAACTGTAGCCGGTGTCGGATCACCACGACATCGTGCCGGATGGGTACAACATTGGCAGGTACGCTCCGGGATCGCGTTTCCTTTTCTGTTCTGGTACCGATCACTCTACAGGGACATCCTAACAGCGGGCGCGATCGGCAAGATGGAATACGGTGGCGTGAGGTACGAGACGCACGCGGAGAACGTGACGGGGTTGTTGGCCCCCGGGTCGCAGGGAATCAACCATGGTGCGCATTGCCTTTTCGTTTTCGTTTTTGTTTTCCTTTGGTTTCGCGGACACGGATTAGTTGATTGTTTCTGTATAGGTATCGCACAGGACGGAATCACGACGGTGTTGACGGTGACGATCGTGTGAATGCGTCCATCAGGGACGGGCAGGTGTGGACAGTTGAGCGCTGATTTTGGAGGGCGTTTTACAATATCTATGTGCGGTCAGAATAGGCACCCGGTTGACAGTAAATTATTTAAATAATGAACCCGAGTTCCTCCATTCCAAAAGAGCGCATCAACGCTGGTATACAAAAACTACCGCTACATAAGCATAAATCATAAGGAGTGGGGGGTATCCAAGACGTCTATAAGATGACGCCTGCGGCTTCGCTGAGGAGAACGAGCAATTTGTCCTGTATATATGTGGTGAGACCGCGTGGCGAGAACGCGAATGGGGGAACGTGCCTTGTCCTGTTCGGTGTCTGAGTACATGAGCCACGTGCATCCGTCTACAAACTTGACCGCAAACGAGTGTGGGATGGATTCCAGCTCTTCAAAGCCTTCGTACCACTCGTTGAAGCTTGTGATGCGGTTGTCGAGGTGAACGAGGTCGATGGATCGTGTCGAATCCTGGGCCAAGGAGTGAGTATATGCGCGCCCAGGACGGCGTCTGCACTCACGCGCTGACTCTTGCACAGGGATAGCTTGGAGTGGGCGAGGTCGAACATGAAATAGCGGCGTTTCCAGGTGAGATGGTCAGGCGTCTGTATGGTCACCCATCCGTTTAGCGCGTCGGGGGAGTCATCCTGAAGTACGGAATCGCTGATGCTGGCAATCCGGGAGCGACGGGTCTCGTTCCATCGTTTACGCTCTTCTTCCTTCTCGCTCGACTCGGACTCTACGCGCTGAATCTGCTCGCGCCGCCATTGCTGCATCTCGCGTGTGTAGTGGAGACGGCGCTCGTGCTCGACCTGCTTGCGCTCCCTGATCTCGCGGAGGCGACGTTCCTCGGCGACAGAGGCCTCGAGTTCCTGTTTTGCGCGGCGGTCTGCGGCTTGGCGGAGCTCTTCTTGGAGGACGGCTTTGCGGCGCGTTTCGTCCTGGAGGGCTTGGAGCTCTGACTCTTCTTTTTCGCGTCGACGTCGTGCTTGGGTTTCTTGTTCTTCGTGGAGGGCGTCTTGTTCTTCGCGTTCGCGACGGCGCTGGATAGAGAGCTGACGGCGGAGGCGTTCTTCGGGGGATAGACGGACGCGGGGAGAGTGTTGGTGTCGGATGGTGGCGGCTCGAGGTTTGGCAGGGATCTTGGGTGGGGCCGGGGGTGGGGGGTATTGGAGGTGGTCGAGTGAGCTTGATACGGGTGAGAGCTGCGGAATGGGAAGTGGTTTCATGATGCCTCGGGTGAAGTCTTTGGGGGGAGGAGGGGGAGGAGGAAGGGACGGTGCGGGTGAGGAGGATTGCCCGTCCATCGTATGGTGTTTGCGACAGAGTCTGACGAAGAAGCGATTGACGTGCATGGTGGAATAGTAGCCATGGTGAAATAATAATATATATGTACAACAATTAGATTACTACACAGATTAGATGATGTTTATTGTTTACGTAATTGAGAATGGTCCGTGCGCTGTGGCTGTAACCGTGAGAAGATGTGAAGGCTGTGACACAGTGTTGTGACGGTGCTGTTTGCAGATTTCCCCCGGCTGTCGTTCGTACGCTAATCACGGCCAGGTCACACTGCGGGCCAAAATGATAATCCACCCGACTCATTTGACCCCTCCACCGCGTTTGCCTCCCCGCGATCACGTATACAAGGGAAAGTTCACCAACAGATCCTGGCACCAATTGCCCCCAGAACTCGTCAGGTACGTCGACGCCACCTCACCTTCGTCATAGCCAATGCCTCTTTCATCAGGGCCATTGCTACACACTACCTCCTCGACTTACAGCATGTAAGTTACTGCCCCCTCACTTGGGACGCGAAGGAGCTATGGCATCCGAGAATCGTCTACACCACATTTCGCGATGCAATCCAGCTCGAAAAGCTCATGCAGGTCTCTCCGTCTTGGGCTGCAGCGCGTATGTAACCCCCCCGTTCTGCACCTCTGACACCCTCCCTCAACCTATTTTCCCCCAGTCGAAACCCATCTCTTCTGGAACAAGGCCTGCGCTGTCCTCGATCCTCACGACCTCCTCGCCCATTATCAGTATGTCCGTCCCCACCCTCCCCCCTCCCCCGCGGGCGCTGCTGCCGCTCCTGCACACCTCGGTCTCTCGTATCGAATATCCCCCTTCCGCCACTTCCGTCAAATGACCGCTCGCACTTGTTTCGTCTGTCGCATCAACTCTCCATTCTCCTCCATCGGCCTTGCTGTAGCCAAGAGAACACATCACACACTCACCCTGGGCTCCGTTGCGCTCTGTCGCGACCACCGCAAAAACTCATTCTGTGGTCTATGTCTCCGCGAGGCTCCCCCCGCTGAAACGGACCCCCAATTCGACGTGCACCCAAATGCCGCCCGTTTCACCCCCTATCACCAGCCATACGGTCAAGCGATGGGCGTACCCGCCTACAGCTCCTACTCCGCCCCTCTCAATCCTGCCCTCATGGTATGCTGTGCCGATAACGAAGACGACGATACTTGGCCCAACGTAGACGCGACTTGCCGTTCTTGTCGCAGCGAATGGCTATGGCAACGCATCTCGACCAGCCTTCGCGACCGCGAAGCAGTCGGAGGTCCCCGCTTCGTACCCAACTCCTCCCGCAGCTTTTCAACCAAAGATCGCATCCCCCATTCTCGTTTCCCCCCCGCGAAATACGCGTCAGCAGACTGGGAGACGCGTCAAACTGTAGACGCGTTTATAGACCTAGGCGAAGGTTCGATTGCCGAAGTTATCGCCGTGGCGCGGGAAAAATTCTGGCTTCGTTCCCAGACTAAAATGCCAGAGCTCATGGAACAGGCTGTCGCTGCAACACGCTGGGCTGGCGAAGGCATGACCGTCGATTTCGCCCCCGTCATCAATCCTCCCGTCGAACATCATGCCTCTTCCGCTCTACACCACATTGCAGATGCAGACAGCCCAGGTCGCAGCACCTCCCCTTCGCCACCCTCCCCACGCTCTGTACAGCGCTCCCGTTCGCCCTCACCGCGCTCCGTGTACTCCTCCGAGTACGAAGGCTCTGAGGAAGAAGAAGACCCAGAGCTGCTTTCGCTGACAGAAGACGCCGGCGGCGTGCGTGAGCTCGCCATCGCTGACTGGGCACGCACGCGCATCCTCGACGGACACTGGTGCAACCCTGCTGACCAATGGTACGGGTACGCCTGGCCCGCAGGCGGTGGCGTTCGCGACGTAGGCGAGGACACAGAGAGCGAGCCGGATCAGGACGAGGACGTACGTGAGGGGTGTACCGTACGCCGCATTGTCCGCGTCGAAGCCGTGCACCCGTGTCCATGGACTGTGACGTCAACTTCGTCTGTTTCGATTTCCGCGACGACTTCGCCGACGTCGGCTGGGCCTGGTTCGCCTACTTCCCCCTCGTCGACAAATGACTCTGGCGATGACACTCATCCGAGTCTGCCAACGGTGCGGGCACACGCCCCCCCTTCTTTTGGGCTGTGCGAACAAGCATATCACGCGTACCAGAAACAGCTGCGGTTGATTCTCTTGCCTGCGATGACAAACTTGGTACGCAAATATGTGATGGAGTGGACGAACGGGCTTTTTGGCGTGGTCGATCCGGCAACGAGGGTAGGTAAGATGGGTCTCGAGGAGGTGTTGGCAGAGTTGAGAGCGCCTGGGTTGTGGTTTGATGGTGTTGATTGGGCTGCTGGGGGGTTACAGACGGGGTCTGTCAGGGAGAGGGAACGCCAGCGCGAAAGAGAAAGGGAACGGGAACGGGAGAGAGACAAGGACAGGGAAGAAGACTCAGCGAGCAGCGCCTCGTCTCGCAGCGGAGGGTCGCACACGACCAGTCCGGTGTTGAGCACAACGACATTACAGACGACGCCTTCGCCTCCGCCTGTACATGAAAAGGAAAAGGATACCTGTGCGGCAGTGGTCGTGGCTACTCCTCCATCCCCTCCCCAGGCCCCACCTCCACCCGCGCCTACAGCACCTCCGGTCATGATTCCGATACCCATATCGCCCGTGTTGCCTTCGCCGCGGTTGATCCATCCGATTCCGTATGTGCCCGTAACGCTGGCACATATGGCGCAGTATAGTTTAGATGCATTTAAAAACGTGCGTTCATGCCATTATTTTCGGTCGGGATAGTGTACTGACCACATGACGAGCAGGTATGGCGAGAGGCGTGTGCGCCGTTGTATCATTGTCGGTGTACGATATGCGAGCGGGCGACGGCGAAGGCGAATATGGCTGCTGGGCATACAGTGCCTAGTCAAGGAGGACAGACCCAGGCTGCTCCCGCAAATGCGAAGGTAGATGCGAATGTAAACCCACAGACGACTCCGGCGATGGTATACCAATCACATCCCACACACTCGGAGGTTGTACTGGAGGAGGTGCGTACTGCTCCAAGACATGCGGTGACGAGGGAGGAGGAGGAGGAGGAAGAGGAGGAAATGTATGAGGAAGAGGAGGAGGAGGAGGGTGACGAGGCCGAAGACGAAGACGAAGACGAAGAGGAGGATGGACTGGAAGCAGAAGAGGAGGAAGATGAAGAAAGTGAAGACTCGTCAGTCGACGCACACGCACACGCGGGCGAGGGTGGGTCTCCACGGCGTCGTACCCCTTTAACGCACCTTCACACGGACGCAGACACGGATGCGCAAACGAGAAAGATTGGGCCGCCGAGGGTGAATCCGCGAAAACGGTCGTCGGACGATCTGGATGCGGTCCCGGGCGGCGATGTTGATGACTCTGTGGACGCTGGCGCTACGGGAGGAGGGACGCGCGTAGGGACTCCGCCAAAGAGGGCCAAGGTTGGGGTGCACGATTCCGTGGGGACTGAAGAACGTGCGGTCAAGGCATCCGTAACTATCTCACCACTCGTGACGGGGGCGGGAAAGGGGATCGTCGACGCGGCGACGCTTACGACGCCTGGGTCTGGGTCGCGCCAGAGGAAAAGATCATCGGAGGAGCTCGAAGTTAGTGGGGGCGGTGCGAGCCCACGATCGGGATCGGGATCAGGCGCTGCGGGGGGAGGTGAGGATAAGCAGCAGAAGCGGTTACGTGTGGATGGGTCGGCGTCGGTCAAGGTCAGAGAGAGGAGTGCCACTCATCGCCCCCACGCGAGCGGGGTAAGGACGTCGTTGCGTTCTTCGAAATCGTCTCCGCGGTCGACCTCGACCTCGACTTGTACTTCGACGCCCGGGACTGGTCTTGGAGCGTCTCCACCATCGTCAGCGTCGGCATCGGCATCGATGAGGGTGAAGAGCGTGGACGTGGACAACGGGGATGGGGGGATCGGGTCGCTCAAGGCGGGGTTGGTGAATGGGGGCGAGTTGGACGGGTTGTACGTGTTTGAGGAGACCTCCTAAGGTTGAGGAAGGGAACGGGTTTGTGTTTGCGATGATGGGCTGGGGATTGGGTCTCACACACTGCTGCCGTCTACAGGCGTGACGCCCTCCACCCCACTCTCCATTCTATTATATGGATCACGGGGCAGAGGGTGAGGGATGGAGAAGAGGGGAAAGGAGGTAGGTGGTAGGTGGTTGACCCCGTCGACCAGAAGGAACGCCTTCCGCTCACTTTTCGTATGTTTGTTTCCGTGTTTGTCTGACATCGACCCGCACCCTTGTACCGTGTTTTGTTTTCGTTCTTGATTCGGAATGGTGTTCCCTCGTGTATCTTACGTGTTGGTTTCTTTTCCTTTACTTAACCCTTTGTTTCCATGACTTCATTCGTGTTTCCAGTCGTATCGTTTCGTATCAAGTCCTGCCCTCTGAAAAAGTTTGTACGAGTATACCAATAACATTGTTTTTCTTTGATATTTCCGTGTCATCGTATCCTCGTGTCTGCATGCATAAGATGTCAATCTGACGTCGAAATAGGCTAGTAATCACTAGTAGGAAAAAGAAAAAACAACCTGCTGCCCGCTGGCTGGATTGAACAACCGACCTCATCATTACGAGTGACGCGCTCTACCACTGAGCTAAGCGGGCTCCTGCGGAAAGTACGTTATCTCATATGATTATTGGGTGGTGCCACCAGCATATGATCGGTATTATCCACGATCCTCGTTCGAATACAGATGCCATGTGTCTGCTGCCAGTGACGTATTAAGGATCTCGATCATATCTGCATGCATGGGCGGAGCGGGAGGTGGAGCGATACGCTCAGCGTACTACGATATATTGTGTTTCTGGTAAACTAGAGACTCAGTTATTACTACTGGAAAGTCCTGCAACGTACAAAATGTAAGTAGTACACATAGTACATAGCACGCGGTGACCGTGTACTTGGAAGTCGTCAAATCGTCAAAAAGAATCACATCACAACATCAATCCCACGATTACTCAGGCTCAGGTTGCGACACGCTAGCTGGCACTGCCTCTCCTTGTCCTTGTTGCTGCTTCGTGCGACGCGCCTTCTCCTTCCTGGCCTTCCGCTTGGCGCTCCCGTTCCGCCTATTCCCATAGTACGTGTTGACGATCTCGCGCAAGAGTTCCTTGAGCAACCCGCCCGCGTATGCGCTCTCCTTGGGGAATATCCTGCCCTTCTTCGTGTACCGCCGGAGCTCCTCGAGTGTGTTGAACTTGTGCACACGCTGGCCGGTACGGGCGCACTCGAGGAGGTCCACGATGTTTACGTGGGCGTCCCACACGAGCTGTTCCGATCAAAGAAACGTCAATCCCAGACATTGGATGAGACGTCGACATCCACTCACCTTCCGACATTCCTCGATAGTGTCAGGAACGGGCAAAATATCGATCGCAGCACACAAGTTCTGCCATGCAGCTAGGTCGGTGTCTGTGCCGTACACGAAATTGAACTGCTGCACGAGCGCGTCGTTGAAGTCGACGCGGGCGACCGACAGCGCCGTCGATGCGGTCTCCCACTGCGCGACCCTGCGGAGGCGCTGAAAGTTGGTGTGAGCGGTGTGGTTCTGCTCGTAGGTGAACCCGAGGCGCGCGAATTGCGCGAAGAAGTCTTCGAGAGGCTCCATGGTTGCGGTGCTCTCGGGCTCGCTCATGGTTGGCGTTCCTTGAAGCCTTGGACTTTGAGTTGGCTACTAGGAGGGCGTCAGGCTCAAGTTTGAGAGTTGTAATGGTTGGAAGGAAATAACCGTTGTGCGACGCGTCTTTGGCGGACCCCTGGCTGGAAAATGTGGCGGGAGTGAATCAAGACGACTTCAGAGGGAAACCCTATTTATGGTTTCCATGGTGCTGTGCCACTGCTAGTTCCTGTGCAATTGCGCCATCATGCATCAACTCTATTGTGTTCTTGACGGTCACCAGCAAGCAGAACATCAATGATGGCAGTTCCTTTGCCTCGGTTCGGTGGGTACGTATGGAATCCGCTTCTTTCGCAACATGAGGCGAACACGTTCCCAGTGGATTGGAAGGAACAAGTGACTCGAAGTGAGTTATCCACGTTGTTGTGGAGTCATTTTCCAAATGAAACGTTCAACAATTTGTGGATCCCCCTTCCCATGTCGCAGTGCGTGATTTTCGCGCGAATTCACCGCGGCACCTTCGCGCAGCCTGAGAGCATTCGTCGAAGCAACCACATTAGCCGGAACCGGAGTCGGCATGACCGCTGTGGGAAAAACTCCGATACCGCTAGTTCAAGTTCTCAGCGAGAGAGCCGTCGTTTTCTCTTTCATTGTATAGTATGGAAGGTTTGCACTGGTGAGAAGTGTGGAATATTACAACGAAGATGTTTTCGAGACTCGATTGTTGCATTTCAATAGGTGTTGTCCTATATAAAGGTACCGGTTACTACTGTAGGTTCAACTTGAAAAAGTTGAGTAACGTATAGATTATTGTGCTATTCAGTGACCGTGGATTGCCATCGTCGTCCTTACCGTTGACAATGCTGAATTGACACGATCACACTATTCTGATTCACGCCGATTGAAGTGATGATCGTGATCGTGATGGAGTGCCAGTGTGCGAGTGGTTGTAATCGATCCTAAATGCATATGCATATGTATACTGTAATCCTCGGAAGAGGTGGCCGGGAGCGTTGCTAGCGACGTACTCACCATCCAATTGTCGTAAAATTTCTGTCTCGTATTCTAGAATAGCTGGACCCAGGCACAATATTGTTGTACATATATACGATAAGCAAGTGAAGTAGCTGAGTAGTATAACATCATCGTACACACCATATCATCAGACCATCAATCCATTGAGGACTACTCAGACTGCGACACGCCGGCCGCTCCTTCCTCAGCTGCTCCTTGCTGCATCCTGCGACGCGCCTTCTCCTTCTTCGCCTTCCGCTTGGCGCTCCCGTTCCGCCTATTCCCATAGTATGTGTTGATGATCTCGCGCAGAAGCTCTTTGAGCAACCCCCCCATGTACGCGCTCCTCTTGGGAAATATCCTTTCGTCCGGTTTCATCAACGTGTATGCCCTGAGCTCCTCGAGCGTCCTGAACTTGTGGACGGGCCTTCCCGTGCAGGCGGTCTCGATGAGGTCGACGATATTGACGTGTGCGTCCCAAACGAGCTAAGTTATCGATCGATTCGGCGTGTACGTGTGGCCCATCAGCACATCCATTGCTCCACCATAATATATTTAGTAGCATAACTCACCTTCTGACACTCCTCAATGCTCTCCGGAATGGGCACAATATCAATCGCAGAGCACAAATTCTGCCACGCGGCCAGGTTGCTGTCCGTACCATAGATGAAATTGAACTGTTGCACAAGCGCGTCGTTGAAGAGCGAACGAGCCTCCAACAGCGCCGCGGACTTCTTGCACCACCGCGCGATGTTACAAAGGTGGTTAAAGTTACGGTGCGCAGCACGGTTCTGGTTGTACGTGAAGCCCAACCTGGCGAATTGCGCGAAAAAAATTTCGAGTGGCGTTGTGCTCTGGCTCATGGTGGTAGCGTCCATCCAAGTCACAGCCTTGGGGTTACTACAACTTACAAGCAGGGCGTGGCGTCAGTTAGCTGAGGAATCGCAACGTCGGGGGAGCTCTTACTGAGAATATAGTCACGGGTGTTGTGCGACGCGTTTTGAAGACCCTCTGTGGCACCTAACTGGAAGATGTGGGGAGAATATTTATTGGAGGGCCTCTGAGACGACTGGGAGAACCTATTTATCGTGTCCATGGTGCTGTGCTGCGGGTCCGAGTCATGCTAGGCTTCTTGTTCCTGTGCAATTGCGCCAACAATTCCATTGTGCATTTGATCGGTCACCAGGGAACAGAATAAATGTTCCAATGCAACTTTGTGGGTTTGAATGTGGGTCCATTTGCTCCACAACATGAAGCGAACACGAGGGGAATGCGCATTGAATTCTCACAGTGAATTCGAAGTCAACCACGATCATCCAATGGAGGAAGTAGATGAATCTGGTTGTGGATCCATTGCTGCATGATTTCTGCAAAATTTCACTGGCACGCGTTAGCGCAGATGCGGCGGCATATAGTACGAGCGCTAGAAGACTAACCGATTCTGTTGCGGAGTCACCAGCTGAGTTCTACCCGAGTTGTTTTCAACGCACGAAATCGGGAAACCGTCGTCCTCCCTTTCGTGCGGATGAAGACAAAGCCACACATTCATGACATCAGTTGAAACCAACTCTTCATCCACCGGATAGTACTCGCTTCTGGGTTTGGAGGCTGGGTTGAGACGCAAACGGTCACGAAATAAAATGTACCATGGTGGTACCTATTCAAGGTAGCAGTAAGCATCAATTTCATAAACAAAACTCACGAGGAATGGACTAAACTGACCCGAGGGCCACGATGGACCACGGTTGAAAGCCTGGACACTTGAGGGTGGAAAAAAGATCCGATCCTTCATGCTAGCTCCAAGGGGCTCAGAAAGGCTCTCGGCCGAATTCCCAAGACGCCCGTTTAGCTCAGTGGTAGAGCGCGCCACTCGTAATGGTGAGGTCGGTTGTTCAATCCAGCCAGTGGGCAGCTTTTTTTCCGTTCTCAAGTAATAATCCAGCACGTCCGGTCCCGGGAGGCGTACCTTGGGCACTCTTTGGCAGGGACATACAAGTTGATACATCATACAACAGTCCAGCTTCAAGAAAAGGCATCGCACCAGCAAGGATTATGTTCAAGGAGCCAAGGGGCCTCGTTACATTTGTCGGTTCAAACAGCACAACTTGACTAACTCATCAATGATCGATGATAACTCGGTCGAGGGAAGCAAATTATTGTATGTGCAATACAGAACGAACGGTGATGATTCACTGATGAAGGGTCCCAGCCGCGACCATAATTCTCTGTCTGTCGAGCATACTCGAGGGGAATACCTTTGCCGCCGTGATAAGCCTGCAGATCGAGTGCCGATATCAGGTAGGTTCATAGAATTGCCCGTTGTCTTCTGTCTCATCCCCTACCTTTGAACCCAGCGAAATGGCACATCCTACTTCCAGCCTGGACCTCATCGCAGGGCGAGTATTCCGCTTTTCTGGCGGAAGGTCTGCATATCAGACGTGTTTCAACGGTACACCTCCTCTATCCAGGGTCCCTGCGAGAGGCAGCCTGCATGACCAGATTCGAAGGGGACGGCGATATTGTGTTCGCTACCGGCGCATACAGCCCTTTGTTGGAACATTGCTCTAATACTAACCCACTGGTGAGTTGTTCCGCTGTCGTCTCCATCGCACTACTGAGGCACGGAATGCTGTAGAGCAATCAACTAGTCGGTTTCGAGCGAGTATTTTGACTTGTTCGATGACCTCTGCTCGCTGAGAGGAACTGTAAAATACCAATGCTGCCAATGTTTACCCTTCGAGCGGCTATTACGTCCAGCAGGTATGTCACGATTTTTTTGTTTGCGAATTTTACCTTAACGTCACGTCTGCTATCGTACATCGACGTTGTGATGCTCAGCTCTTCAGCGTGCACCGCGGGTCTGAATACTTGCCCAGAACCCTTCCCACCGTCAACAGGGCTCTGTAGTGGAGTTTCGCGCGCGCGCGAGTCGGCGCGATACCAAACTCGGTGCTCGCTTCATCAAGGCAAGTAATGCCTAGCGTGGAAGACTCACAGGAGGATGATCCTTACTGTTCTACTACTAGGTCGTCAACACCGGCTGTGGCATGCTGTTCGAGTTGCCTTTCAGGGTTGCCTACTTACTTTTATCACTGCAGCACCTACCGCGAGCGAACCCGAACGCCGTGTCCCGACTTTCTCTTCGATCCCTGTCGCGCAGGCGTACAGCGTCAGCACATTGACTGTATATGTTATTTGATGGGGCGATATGTAGCAGAGAGGACCTTTTTTCTTCTTTCTCAGTGATAATTATGGCACCCATTCATAATGTACTTGTTCGGCGCAGTGGGCATAAATTGACTTCTGTCGTGAGAGAGGGAGTTTAAGAATACATGACTCAAATGCAGGAGATAAACCAAGTCCTCAGTACATACAACGAGCTGCTATGATGTACAGAGGCAATGATGGTGAACATTTACTCTACTGATTTGCCGATTCGGAAGGGTATATATTTTTTCTAGCGTAACAAACCAAAGTCGTTCAAGCGTCTCTTACATCAACTTCCTCAGTTCTGCACGCGCAGCCTGAAGTCTCTCCAACTTGCTCTGAATCTCTTGACGGCCTGACACGACGCTGATGGGTTCCTCCAACATGCCCTTGCACCGCTCGTATCCGTCCAGTCCAGTAATTTGGAGTCCCTCCCGGAGCGCCTTGTCGACCCCCTTCTGTATACCCAACACAAGTTCGTGGTCGATGGCCATTGGAACCATATCTGCGAAACGCTTGTACGCGACTGTGAATGCGCAGGAGTCAGCTTATCATCTCACGGAGAAAATCTGGGTTGTAACTTTACCTTGGAAGTAAGCCCGCACGCTCGCCATGATGTTCAGAGCTGCATCCCATGGATCGGGGGGAAGTAGCTTGGGGAGGTCGGTCGCCTGGGCTGATATTCCTATTTCATTAAGGCCACCAAGGACCCTGTTAATCTGATTCTCGTGATCCTCATAATTTTTGTTATCCCCGCGAAAGACGAATTGTTGGTTCTGTCGTCCCAACCGGAGTTTGGCCACCAAATCGCGCTCACCCCGGGCAGCTTTGTAGTAGCTGAGGAATTTGTCTTTATAGTCAGCATAATAATGCGTATTGAGAGTGGTTGGGCCCCGCTCAAGGTCGAGTAGCCACTGGATCCTCTCCTTGGTTCTTTCGGCAGCCTCGTCGAGATGATCGTGAAGGATGATTCTATGTCATGGTGAGCCTCGAGGATATACAAACACAAGAACTCGTGACCCACAGGATTGCTTGCATTGCGTTTCCATTTCCCATGTGCGCAAAATGCGCTTCCACAAGTTTCCTAAGATCAGCTCTCAAAATCTCATAAACATGGTCAAAGAGGACCATTGCGGGTGGGCTCCACTTCTGCGTAAATTCTTTGATGTAGTTGCGCTGAACCACGAAAGGAAAATTGTCTGGAAGCTCTCGCGTACGCGCACTGGTAAAGTTGCATCAAAAGACGAAATAAAGCAAAATCAGAAGAGCAGTGACTACCTTTGCGCTTGCTTCAGGACTTGGTCGACATAGACCTTGCTACCCTCTCTGTGATATTCACCCGCTGATGAATCTCCACTGTCTCCATCTTCGTTGGCTAAAAAGGCAGCCTCTGGCAGTTCCTTATTCTCCGTCTTCAACCATGGAACGAAGTACGGAGCAGTTCTCCGAACAGCAAACTTGAAAGCTTCCTGATGGGGACGAATACATTGCAGCAATCCATCCTCTTCAGAGGTACCCTCTACGCGGCGCTCCAAATCTCGGGTGAAACTTCCAAGGAGATGGAGAACTTCACCAACAGGATCTGAAGACGGAGCGTCCGGGAGAGCAAGAAGCTTCTTATGTGTCTCTTGGATGGCGTTCATTAGCTCCTCCTGAATCTTAGGTAGCCTAGGCGAGTTTTCAAAGGTTCGTCCGTAATTTAAAATGATATAACTGACCTCTTCGAAATTAGCTCCGATAAAATATGCCCCAGTTTCTCCGTCAGGTGACTTGTTCTCAGGTGCCTTTGATGCTGTGGTTCAAGAGAACTCCATGGTTGCACCGAGGTGAACCACTCATTTTCACGTCGACGTGCCTCCTCCCATGTGATTCCCTTGGAGACATCCTGTGAAGAAGGTTGTTTGACACAGTACCAATGATTAACCAATGGCTCTGTCTCGTTGCGGAGGATGCGCAGCCATCCATCCTCATCACCCGGGGGAATACGGTCGGGCTTAGTGAGGACCCCTGTTGAAAGCATGGATCAATACTTCAAATGTGAGAAAGCTTAACGGACTCACCAACAGTTCTCTTTCCAAGCGGGTCGTATTCCTTTGCTATCTGGTGTGCACCTTGGTTTTCAAAGTCGGCTTGCGAAATAATAATATTAGACATCTGAAACACGCGAAAATACTTAATCACCTACTCTCGCAAGCCACGGTTAGCAGTATGACGCAACTTGGCTTTTCTATGTATGAGGTAACCAATGACTTGACAAGCTCTATGTCACGGTCATCACTTCCCCTCCCGACGCTGGCAATGAGACCCGGAAGATCCACGAAAGAGAGATCCGTGAGTTCTTGACCACTGATCTCCAGTGAAACGTAATTCTTGGAAAACGACACTTCATGTTCATCTAGCAATTCGTCCTGATTGAGGTACCTGTCAGGATTCTTGGACGGATTGAGGATGGCCATCTGGGCACGCCGGATACGATCCTCAACCAGGGATTTGTCGGTGATAGGACTACCAAAGGAGACAATCTTCACATCGATGGGTACGCCGCTGGCATCGGTACTGAAGTGAAGTTTAACCAAACATTTCCACGCCAGATCTGAATGGGAGAGTTTGCACTCCGTTGGGCATCTACATGAAAATGAGCAAATGACCAGAACTGAAGAAGAATGCGTTACCTTGTGCAGGTCCCCGATGACCGGGGCAGCGTGATGCCAGATATAGATTCGATGAGAGACGACTTGCCCGCACTCTGGTTTCCGATGACGGCAATCATAGGCAGGTCAATGTCGGCTTGTACGCTGTCAAACACATGCCACTGGTGAGTACGGCAAGGTGGTTATGAAGATGGGGGAATCCCGTACCCAGTATCACGAAGACGATTGATGAGCTGCAACATCGCTCTTCTATTGCCGGTGGTTGTAGGATCTAACAGCCCCACAGCTAGGCCATCGGCGACGGTCTCATCCCCAGAAATGTTTGGAGATGCTGATGTGAACATGGAAGACGTCGAGCCCGACGTTCTACCTCGGGGTCGAGTTTTGGAGGGAGTTGGGGGCATGAGGACTGAGAAACGTAGGATGTCAATGGCGGGTCGTTACGTCTGGCTTATGTAGGCCTATGAACTCACTTGCTGTGGTTCGACAAAAGATGCAAGAAGCACCACGTCACTGGTTGCCAATGGCATTCGGACGTACAGCCACAATATCTCGGACTAGAACAAAATCTCCAAGGTTGGTATCCAGGTTTCCTTTCTGCGACAAAGTAGTCGTCCAACGTGCAACTTTGCGGAAATTTTTGCAATTCCTCCGTCTTATTTCTTGGATATTCTGGCAACGTTGAAGTTCACCTATTATGTACATCATTCTGGGACAAGGGCAAGCTGGACCGTGACCTACATAAGACACAGCCTGGGACTCTCAACCGGGGATGTCGCGTATCCAAGTGAGATATTACTCAGGAAGTTCCTGTAAAAAGTGGTACACGCGGCGTTTGACGGTCAATTGCAAACCTCAGTGGGACTCGAGAAGCTTATTGCCAACCGTTCAACGGGCCAGTTCTACTACATACTATTACTAGCGAAACTTGACCGAGTTGGCAGGAACACTACATAACTGTAACGGCGTTTGCAACTTCAAGCTTCAAGCTGGCTGGCTGGCAGTGACAACTTGAAAACGGTCCTGGTAATTCACTCCCACTCCCAGGAAACCTAATATCCCTTTTAGAATATCTGTACATAATTAGTACAGGACGGGACGGCACTGCCTGGAAACGGCGAATAGCGGTACTAACATAAGTAGATGATCTGAATAAGTAAGTAAGTACTTCGAGAAAGTTCGTCTTGCCGCCGTCATGGGCCGAGGCGCTCCAGCCTCCCAGTACTAGTGGCAAGTGCCTCGGGTCGGAGCCCCCCGGCTTTTGCCCTTGAACGTGCCAGTGAATGTCCGCGTTGATACCTTCATAGTGGATAAGTAGTAACTTTTAAGCAACAGCTAGCAATCTATCTTGTACAGTCCCGTTGACTATTTGCCAGCAGCACAGAACGTTGAACACTAACACTCGGAGAATATGTCGAAAGCATAATTCCGATTCGCATCCCAATAGCGACTGTTTGGCGCACCATTGACCACCACAATTTCCCCCGGCAAGCAAGCAACAAACCAATATTTGACTACCGGGCAGGATTCATCTCGCCCGGTCACGTAAGGAAGGCTGTGATGACGCTGACGCTATACGCAGGGGCGGTGAAATTGAACGTTTGGCCGACCGCCAAGGGGGTCGTAGTAGGAACGACAGCGCTAGGCGTGGAAGGGTTGTTGCTCGTGTCCGGGAGTCCAGTCAACACGACGACCGATCCGTTGCTCGCGACGTTAAAGGGCATCACGAACGTCAGAAACGCAGGGTCATCATCGTAGTTAACGACCTAGAAGACAGAATAGATGAATGTGTCATTGTCATTGAAGGTGTCTATATGCGCTATGGCTCAACGGGAATGGGGTACCTTGATATACGTGGCGTTCGCGTCGGTGTCGCGCGTGACACTCCAGTGGAGATTTCCGCCTTCGATGGGGAGCGTGCTGGGCAAGTATTGAGTGCCGCGATGAGCACTAAAGAGCTGTGTTCGACGTGTCAACCCGGGAAACAAGACAGCATTGGCATTGGGTGTGGAGCAGAGATCATACCTGCTGGACATAGTAGCTGGTCGAAAGGTAGACTGTCGAAGCACTGTTTGTCTTCATCAGCATCAATCAAGTTCTCAGCGCCGTCGAAATGCTCCCCCCTCAGACTTACTCGAAAGAGATCATGTTAGGTGTCTGGAGCCAGGGAAAGTGAGTGACGACGAAGACAAATCGAGGGACGGAAACTTGCCCACTTGGGTGGGGTGCCAATGTTCGACAAGAGCGGCGCGTAGGCAGCGGCGAATACGATGTCCGCATTCCTCTCAAAGCCAATCATGAACGCAGCTTCTGCTACAGAACCTGGACGGACCATCATGAGATGGTGAAGATGCGCAACAGAGTGGCTTACCCTGAACGGTGGGATAGTCCATGATTGACCCGTCATTGTTGTTGGTAACGGCGTATTCGCCCTGGAAGGAGATGAGGGTCTCAACAATGCGCTCATGCACGAATTCTTACCTGCATGTAGTATGTGCCATTGCGCTAAGTACATACGGAGTGAGTAATAGAGGTAGCAATGCAATGAACCTTTCTGGTCACCTCGTAGGCATCATAAGTGAATGCGTTCTGAACAAAGTAGTCTGACCGCGAATTGAGGTCAGAGGATGAAATCCGGACACAAGTCAACTTGAACTTACCAGGGGTGTCATAGTAATGATTATCGTATTCAGTTGGAACAGGACTCAAGATGGGATAGAACGGAGCGGTAGTGGCGATGAAATCTTGTTTTTAATGGCGTTTATCACCCGATATGTCAAGTTGAGGCGTACCAACAGGTACTTACGAAGCTGAGGAAACGTCGTAGATAGTATCGTCACAAAATCTTTCCAGCGATAGACGTAGCTGGCATTTTCACCACTGAGTTAGCGCGGGTGATCAGTTTGGAAAACAGACGAACGCACGATTCGCAAGATCGAAAGTCCTCATTACCGACCTCAACGTACTTGAGAGCGAATGGTTCGGGGCGACCAAGAGAGGCTCGCATGGCAGCTTTAGATGGGGATTAGACGTAGTTATGGTTTACATGATTGTTGGTAGCACTCGCCATATGTGTTATTGCTTGCGTCACCGATCACGAAGTTTATCTCGTTAATCGCAGTTTCGATGTACGTATCCAAGTCCTCCGTGAGCACAGCGAAGCCGTTCAAAGAGTAACCTGGAACTCCGAACTCAAACAGAAAAGTCGGGCCTCGTCAAGTTTGACTTACCTGCCCAGACAGCCAAGACAGGTTCTATCTCCAAATCCTCGCACATGTACAGGTATTCAAGCAAGCCAAGACCACTAACAAAGAGTCAGACTGCAACGAAAAATCTCTTGGCACGCGTCACTTACTCGGTATTGATGTAACCCCAATCTCCAATTCGGCCTATTTACGCACCGTGAGTCAGTGAAAGAGAAGAAAAAAAAGATAGATAGGAACCGGGTCTGTCTAAAACCGTGCCGATGGTGGCATCCCATATCCACCTCGTTGCTACGTTGGGCCCCTGAGTATCATTCATTCAGTACCCAAACCAATCAATATCACTCAATTACCTCCTGTGAAGCACGTCAGCATTGTATAACAGGTGAATTATATGACACATACCAAGTTGTTCCCACCAGGCATGCGGATGAATGAAGGTTTCATCTCAGACAAGGCCTATACTTTGTCATCAGAAGAAGACAGGTTACACGAAGCTGACATGAAACGCGGACCGTTGCGAGGTCGATTCGTAAGCCATTTTCTCGGCCCTTGTACGTAGGGGGAAACAAGGAAAACATGGCAAAGTGAATAACCTGATTCACTGCACTGGTTCCGTTGAATGTGACCGTGAAGCTGTTTTCTGTGGAATTGGGAGACGAAATCGGTTTCAAAGATACGTTGATTTGTTTCCATGATGTCTGTGATCCATTAACGGCTACTGAAGCGGAAGCGTAGACGTCGCCACCATTGCTTTGCAATGCGACGGTGACTGATCCGTTGAATGACGAAGCCACGGGGAATTTGTAGTAAAAAGAGGCGCTGTAAGTCCACAAGGGGTTTACCTGAATTCCTAGTGATAAGGTGTAAACGATGCTCCAAACACACGGCGTGATCGCTGACCGTAGTATCCTTCGTTTCCAAAGCCAACCTGGCCAGAGGCATAAGCGGGCATCGTCACCTGGAGTGCATTTGGGAGCGCGGACGAGATCGGCGATACATCGGCTACCACATTTATCTGAGCACCGCCGATTGCACCCCATCCATATATTGCATCGGGGGTATCTGTGAACACCAGTAAGGCGTGGTCAAAGAAGTGCTGTCGAATGCCCACTTGGCATGACTTGCTGAAAAGCTCTGTTCTGGAGCACTGGATAAGGGATGGTTATTAGTGTTTGATAACATGACTTGAAACCAACATTCTGCATAAAGACCACCATCACCACTCTGGGGGTGGTCAGCAAATACGTCGATCTCGTAGATGTTGCAAGTTCTTACATGCTGTTGAATGGTCATAATGGTTATTATAACTCGTTCTCACTGACCAGGGAAGAGATACTCACATTAATGTCCTGAGAGAAGAATCAAAGGCGTCAGAAAAAAAGAGGTCGAGCAAGGGGGAGCCGCACTTCAAACATTATTCCATCTGGGCCAACATATCAATATGATAGTAACAGTATAGTAAATGGAAGTATGACAACTTACAAAGGAGTGGAGGTATAGAATGGCTCGAATTTCCACTGATCGTCACCAATGTCGCAGCAGCGGCGACGCGACTCGCAAGAAGAGCAATGATTTGTGCAAAACAAGCAATAAATAGGAGACACATCCGTCAAGAATGTCTATAGTATGATCAACCCAGTGTCACATATCACTATGCATTCGAGCGACTTATATGTGCTGGCGAAAAGAGACCACGCGGGATATCACAAAAGATACCCGTATCCTGTTTATGCCACCGATCAGCAGATTTCAGCGATGGTTGATGCATGATGAGTCTCGTGAAAAATGACAGAAACGAGTTCCGGGCCAGTTCCGCCGATCAGTGATTAGTTATAGAGCCTTCTCCTGAAACAACGTGATGTGTGAGTCATCACCACCGCCCAGAACGTGTCATGGAGGCCTAATTCGCCTGACAGCTGGAACACGAAACGTCAGATTTTCGAGTGTGGGTCCGCACTGCGCATATATACATACTAACTCAGTATCACTCTACGTTGCTCTCCTGATTCTGTGTTTGAAAATAAGTAAGTATATTGGGTCTCGAAACTCAACCGCTTCCGTTTGGTGATCGGAAAATCCCGAGGAAGTGGAGACTAATATTTAGGGCAAATTTACTAAGGGTGAAACCATCAGACTCACCGAGATCATTTTTATCTAGGCACTCTTCACATCCCCGCGTGCGTCGTCTCTAGGAGATGATGTCGATCAAGACGGCACTGCCTGGTACAGGGAGCACGGCGGAAAGGGTTATCGCGAAGCCACCTTGCTGGACATGGGGGGAAGTACTGAGACTAGGATCGGTACCAGACCGGTCCTGCAGCCTCAAAGCATGGGCCGCGATAAGAATGGTGGAAAGTGTCAGTTGGTACAATGATTCAATAGCGAGTTGAGCAGTGAATCAACGGAGCCCGACGACAGTGATTCTCAACATCTTCTCATCACTGGTCGCATTTGATTGCTATCGTGTCCGCTGTACGGTGTTGATGCAGATGCGGCCGAGGTCGGAATCCCGTCCGGTTAGTAGTTACTCCGGACTCCCGAGGGGAAAGTTCAAGTTGAAAGTTCGGTTGCGGCGTCGTGGCAATGCGAAACTGGCAGCTGTATCATGTCCGGGCTTAGTATAACTAGCTCGAGTGTGCCTAGTAGCGACGGAGACGTATCAGTAGTCATAGTAGTGGGATATTTTAGTCCAGTGACCAGTACCTTATGGAGTACTTGCTTCAAGGGCAAGCACAGGCCATTGCGTCCGAACTATAAGGTCGGATTTGGGCACATCTAGAATGTTCTTTCGGGCCTGGCGTTGGACTGGCAGAGAGAAGTATGGCTGCGACACGACAACGAGACGGGACCCGTCACTAATAGCAAGTAGTAGTAGACAGTACAGTACTTGCTTAGTCAGGTGTTGCTATCGGCGAATATTCTTCTTCTACGGTCAACCTGACATGGAATGTCCCATCTCGGATTCTGATGAACAAGTTGTACATCGTCTGAAACGATTCAAGGTTTGTCTTCGTTGCTCGATATCTTCACAAGCCTGACAGATCTTTTTTTCCAGTTCCAGTCTTATGCTGAATCACTGAAGGAGGTCCACCTACCATCCGCACTCGATCTCGCAAAATTTGACCATGACATAGCGGTATGTTCACTATCCTTGTTCTTGCACCGTGCACCATTTACGAATGCTCATGCATACTTCAGGACAGCGAGTCGCATTTTCATGTGTCCCTTCAACAATGGAGACAACTCAATCTATCCCCGTCGTTCGTCCAGTTCGCCAACAAGGCCGATCCACTTTCCCTTTCCATGCCTCTCCTTTTGCACAACTGGAGAAGCATTGTTGAATTATGGATGGCTGCGGTAGACGGTGCTGATGACGAAGGGCTACGTGCACTTCTCGAGTATGCCAATCTTCGTTCGTGCTCGTTCTCCTCGCTCACCTCATGTTAGCCTTCTCCAGAAGCTCTCGCATGACCTCCGTACAACTCTGTCGCCTATCTACGCCGACCTGTTGTCTAAGCTCCTCGATTTTCTTCCCCGTCCCATTGCAGCTCCCGCGCTGACGGCACTACTAGCAACGCTGACGGGGCTTTTCAAGTACCTTCTTGTACCGTCTATATACTTGGAT
>JBBPOK010000471.1:0-23465 GCA_038091415.1 Leccinum variicolor
GGAACTACAGACGGACGAACCAATTCGAGCATCCTTCAGGAACCTTCGTACTCATTAGTTATAGTTTTCCAATCAAACTAGTCTTAGTGCTGCTACCAAATTATGTTATTCGTTTTGTGTGCTGTCACGGTCCTCCAAAAAATGCGCGCCCACCCCGAAAAATGCGCGCCCGGCCCGAAAAGGTGCGCGCTCTACGAAAAGGTGCGTGCGGAATGTTTGTGCATTTGGGCCCTCATACGCGCGCGGCGTGCCAAATAAACCCCCAAACTAACCCCCAAACTACAAACCCCCAAACCGCCCAAAGGCGGGACTTTCTGGAACGCGCGGCGGGTACGTTTGCACGCGGATGTGACGGGCGTATGGAAAGCGCGACAGGCATGCTCGTTTTGGTAATCGGCGTGCTTCTTTTACGGTCGATTTTTATTCAGTTTGGTCGTAGCATCGATGCGCCGGCGTGCCTTTCTTGTATCTACAGCGTATCTTTACAAAAGTCGACAAGCCTGGCAGTCGAAGTCATTTTTTGGTTGTATACCCTTTTTGAAATCTACAAAGAATAAATGCGACGTAGAGGTGTCCCGTGTCCCTCAAATCCATATAACCAAACTGAAAAAAAAATCGACCATAAAAGAAGCACGCCGGATCACTAAAACGAGCAAGCCCGGGCCCGTCGCGCTTTCCATAAAACGCTGGCAACATAAGCCCGTTTCCACCACTGCGGCGCCGCCCTTCTCGAATTCTCAATTTTGGTAGCGACTTGGGCTTGCCATTCGCTGCTGCTCGGATGGTCTCCAACTTTAGGTGCCATCCAGACTGTCCTCGCACCTTCACATCTCAGAGGGGCCTGACACAACACCGGTCTGCATGTCAGATATATGCTTGTGCACAAACTGAACGGTTTGCACGAGCAAACACCACATTTCTCTTTGTGGACTCGGAGGAGCCTCCGAACAAACGGATCAGGTTGGACGCCGATGTACCACAGGTCTGTTCAAGTTGGGATTTCTTTGGAGGCCATCTAATTCCAATTTTAGGGTGCTAGTACGCAAGTGGCTCAGGCTCCTCAGGGGAGCTCTGATTCTGGAACTTCCGCGTTGATTGTTGAGGTGAGGTCTTTGATTACTGACTCGGACTTGAATAGTACAGTTCAAACATATGCTTCTTTCAGGGAACCTCAGGCTCCAGTCATCGGTGTCCATACGCTGTTATCCAAGAAGTTCCTGCCGCCCTGCAGCCTACACACGATGCCCCCGCTGAATCTTCCTTGCGACCAATACACAACGCCCCCGGGCCTCAGGCTGACACCATAAACCCTGAACAGCCCCTCCCTCCTCGTGTTCGGCGACTACCTGCTAAGTATCGCGACTTGTTGCCCCAGCCTCCATTGCCTGTGGTCCCCCTCCAGCCAGCTTCCTCATCCACCTCTGTTATCCCACGCGTGTTTTTGCACGTGTGGGATTCCTTCACGACACACTTCAACAAGTTCGGCATTGCACGTGCATACCGACACCGCCCATCGCACGATCCCGACGCATTCCTCTCAATGGACGAGCTATCTCAGCCAACCCAGCCGACTACCCCTACTAACTCTACGGAAGGCCAGTATGACTACTCCCCGCCTTGGCCGTGGTCCAACATGTCAATTTGGCGACTCATGTCATGGAAAACCACAGGGAGCACTCTCAAGTCCAATACAGAAGTTACTCGACTAGCCCGCGAGGTTCTCCAAGCCCCGGACTTCAACATCGCAGATTTATCAAAGTTTGACGCCGCCAGAGAGACAGCAAGGTTTGACGCCGCTGAGAAATTGATCTCACCCGAAGATGTTTTCGGAATCGACAGGTGGAGGCATAGAAGCATAGATATTTCAATACCTACCAGGGAGAAAAGAGAGGAAGGCAACGGAGTGACATTCACTGTAGATGGTTTCCGCTACAGACCGCTACTTGATGTTATACGTGCAGTGTTTTCTGAGGCATCGTCCAAGACCTTCCACTTCACACCTTTCAAAAGGCTCTGGAAATCTCCGGCCACTGGTCGCGAGCAACGCGTTTACGATGAACTGTATGCTTCTGATTCCTGGAATGGAGCTCATGACGAAATACAGAAGCAGCGGAGAGATGACGGCTGCAAGCTTGAGAGGGTAGTGGCAGGGTTAATGTTCTGGTCTGATTCAACTCGACTTGCGCAGTTTGGGCATGCATCTGCATGGCCCATCTATCTTTTCTTTGGCAACCTGTCGAAATATGCACGATGCAACCCAGAGTCTGGATGTTGTCATCCAATTGCGTTTATTCCTTCTGTAGGTTTTTCTTCTAGCCATATTCTCAAAGACTTACGAAGTCGTTCAGCTTCCGGAGTCCATCAAAAGGGTTATATCCTCTATCTCTGGCAAGAAACACAACCGCGACCTCCTCACCCACTGCAAGCGGGAACTCATCCACGCAATCTGGAGTCTATTACTTGACGAAGATTTCATTGAAGCTTACAAGAATGGTATCGTCATAAAATGTTTTGACGGCATCACAAGAAGAGTATACCCCAGGATATTCACTTACTCGGCAGACTATCCAGAAAAGTGAGTTTATTACATGCACTTGCTGACTGCATACTGATCAACTTGAAGGGTTCTCCTTGCCACCATTCGGGACAAAGCATCAGGAAATTGGTGATGAAATGATATGACCATACACAACCTTATCTGACCATGTCAAAAGAGCCATATAAAACATTAACATCTTAATGATACACCAAATGAGATGCCATTAGATGTTTTGGGTGGCATTCTGCAAAAGATCTACTATGTCACACAGCTAGCTGGGATCATAGTGTCAATGATTGATGATTAGTAGTCAGATACTCATTCATGAGGAGCAAGATGATAACTGCTATGGTGGCAGTTATTCTGTGCATGGTTCACAACTTCACACTGGTAGTATCCACCACTTCTATCTGTACATACATTAATTATGTACTAATGATCATGACATCCCTTTGGCTACAGAAGCTAATTGGTATCACCAAAAAGCATAGATGTCATACAGCTAGCTGGGATCATAGTGTCAATGATTGGTGATTAGTAGTCAGATACTCATTCATGAGGAGCAAGATGATAACTGCTATGGTGGCAGTCATTCTGTGCATGGTTCACACTGGTAGTATCCACCACTTCCATCTGTACATACATTGATTATGTACTAATGATCATGGCAGCCCTTTGGCTACAGAAGCTAATGTGTCAATGATTGGTGATTAGTAGTCAGATACTCATTCATGAGGGGCAAGATGATAACTGCTATGGTGGCAGACATTCTGTGCATAGTTCACACTGGTAGTATCCACCACTTCCATCTATACATACATTGATTATGTACTAATGATCATGGCAGCCCTTTGGCTACAGAAGCTAATGTGTCAATGCTTGGTGATTAGTAGTCAGATACTCATTCATGAGGGGCAAGATGATAACTGCTATGGTGGCAGTCATTCTGTGCATAGTTCACACTGGTAGTATCCACCACTTCCATCTGTACATACATTGATTATGTACTAATGATCATGGCAGCTGTTTGGCCATAGAAGCTAATTGGTATCATCAAAAAGCATAGATGGCATGGCCAGGACATAGTGTCAGTGCAGAACATGGATTGCAGTGTTGTTTAGGTAAGCGGATTTCACACAATGATACTCATGGCAATGTGCCGGCACAAAAGTGGATTATTGTGATCACTGCCAGTGTTGTTTAGGTAACCGAAACTCTCACGATGATACTCATGCAATGTTCCGCCACTGCAATGCCGATGAACTGACCAAGCTTTTGACCTAACATTCCAGACATGCACAATATGACTACATCATGCACCCGCACAGCAAAGCTCATTCCCTGCCGTCAGTCGCATGACTGCCAAAAATTTCGCACTATTTCATTATGCCATACTCTCTCTGTTCTTGCCAACTCAGCCAGAGATCCTGCCTTGAAACATCGTGTATTTGTTTTCTCTGTTGTAAGTAGAGGCCTATCTCCGACTTCGCGATGATAAGGATAACTGGTTGACAATCAATCATATCTAGTCGGTTCAATATAGCCTTTTTGTCATGTCGCTGGTTGTGCTCCCCTATGGCTAGCAAATATCTATGATACGCAAAACCCTCCCGGAATCCTTAGACCACTCTTACCTCTGTTTTACTTACTATGTATTCTTTCATACTTAATGCCTCGACTGGATGTCTCCGCCAGTCGTCGGCGATCTTGCCTCGCTTCCTGTCACATCCAGTAATATAGTCTTTGATGCCCGCCTTAACCAGATGCCCCAACCGGCCGTCGTCGAACTCGCCTCGCCTCCTGTCAAATACAGTAATATATTCCTCCGTACCATTAAGGGTGTTTTATTTGACTCAGATGTCTCGCGTGACAATGCATCTCGATCTGCCGGCGTCGGCTACCAGTGAAATCGTGCCGAATGTTCTAATGTCCCCTCTTCTATGTCATTTAGACTGTGTTGTCAGTCCCGGTCGTCAGTCCCTGGTCGCTTGTTACGATCTCTCTCGTCATACTTTCTTTCTTTGTAAGAGGTATCGAGTAGGCATTTAAATGATGACACGTTCACGGATCGAAACGATCGTAAGATTCAGAAGCAAAACGATAATAAAATTGCACTACGTATGTTAGACACAAATGGCAAAGATCGTGCTACGCTATGATCAATCACATGAATTAGGTTAGGTCGAGGCCGCCAGTATGTTGCTCTGAGCGCGCTTCATGCGAATCCTGGCAAGCGCGCTATTTTTACTTGGCGCACGCTCAGTCTCCGTGTACAGAGGGAACACTTGCCTGCATAGCATCAGGGATGTGAGGAATACTAAGTTGGAGGTCTCACTCACCGGTTCCACCAGGCTAAAAGAGCATCGACTTCTTCGCGCTCTGCTGGATCTTCCAACAACTCCAAGATGCTGTTATAGAAACGCTCTGAATCAGTGATTAAATCTGTTTGGGAGAAAACTTGCGCCGAAGTCAAGGCAAATCGTGCCTGACAATGTTGAACTTCTTCTCCAATTAAAATTGAATAGGGTTATTCACCTGTGTCGCAACGTATGCGATGGAAGCCTTGGTAACAAAGTGCATGCCGTGAATCCTAGCATTTCCGGATCTCGTTGCCTTTGGCTCTTGATCGACGGAACTAGGTGACGTGAATATGTGTTTGAACGCCTGTAGAGTTGTGATATTAAGTACAACATCGACTACCTGACTTTCCGACGTACCGAGACCAAAACCCCGCTGCGTAAAAGGCCGTTCCACGGGTCTTCTTCGTCATAGGTATAATTCGAGTACAAGAAAATCGGCCATTGATCTCCAGACACGTGCATTTGACCTGACACAAGTCTTTCCCTAACTCTTTGAGTAGATCAGTAGATAATATGACGGACAATGGTATAGCCACTTACTGTAGATTGTTCCAATCAAGGCCGGCGGGACATAACAATGCGCCAGTCCTTTCGTGATTGAAACCCCTCCCGGCCTTCACGTTTCGGGGAATGTGAGGATTAAGACTTTGTCCTGCGGGGGTTATCCAGTCAATAACAGCGCTCTTCATTCCCTTCGTGTCGTCGGCTCTGGCTCCGTTGGCACCTTTTTGGATCTGGAGACTCTGTTACTCCGCCATGAATGCTCAACGACAGAGGATTGCTCACCAAATCAGCGATGTTGATGATTTCTGTCTCAGAACTTTCCATGAGACGATTCTCAAGTCCCGGAACTATCTTGAACAGCTCCTTGAATACTTGATACTCCTTTCGGTCACTGAGAGACATATTAAGCCGGTTAGCGGTGTCTCAGGACGTACTCACTGAGCAGAATGTTCTTCTGGAAGGTCGTCTGCGCCATCTCCCATCAGGACAAGGCCGTTTGTAATCAACGTCTGGATGTTGCAGAAGGTGTGCACGGTACGACCGAAGTGTCTCCCGTGATGCACCAATGGGTCCTGCGTTGTTCTGAGGCGGGTTTGGGTTTAAGAACAAACAAGGAGAAGGAGAAGGTAAGACTTACGGACGCTTCTTCGGACCTAGCTCCAATGCATTGGTTGTCGCGCGGGTCCTCCTGTGCCGCTCGGGCATGGGGCTACTTGAGATGCGATCAGACATATGCAAAGAAAGTGTGAATGCAAAGAACGTAATGCGGAATATTCACCTTTGCTACACCTTATATGTTCTCTGGGATAGCAGACGAGAAAATTCGCTTAAGGAGAGGGTTAAACGCGAGAATATCGCTAAAATGGAGGGATAGGGCAAGAGAAACTCGCTTGGCAGCATCGATTCTGGCACGAGGTCGGACAGCTTGGTGTAGTTTAGTATGAGCCTGAGAGTTTTCGGATATGGAGGAGGATAATATCGAGAAGCTGAGTCAAGTGAACGTGTGTAACAGAGGAGACACTGGGCCGATGAACTGAACACGCCGCGACGACTTAGATCGACAGAAGATGTTCGTGTGAAGCCTTATATATTGAAACTATATGAAGGCTATCCGGGAATTCCTGGACCACGGAAAGTCGGAAATTTACAGACTCGCTGATGGAGGAGGCAAGTAGGCAGTGGCAGGCAATACAGTATACCACAACATTGGAAATGCAATTTTGGCGGTCCTGGACTCCGGAAAGTCGTAAAATTACATAGCACAGTCTAAGAAGTTGTAGATATATTATATTTTCTGTCTTCTCACCCGAATCTAGTATGGATAGCATAAATGCGTCCATGTATGCGGCGAGGATATATAATACGTGCTTCACAAACGGCTTGGCCAGCGATTCCGTCTTCTGTGATTCGGTCGATGTTGACATCACGTACTAGTAGGGAGTATGTGAGTGGGATAAGGGCCGGGATCTTGAACGAACCATCAAACTTGGTCTCGGATTGGTGCCCGGGCACAAAAATGTTTGCGAGGGCAATCTCGGCCTCCGTCTGGCTGCCGAAACGGTATTCATTGTCGACTGTTACCACGACCGTCAGTGCCAATACGTAGCAAAAACGAGACCGACTGCGATACCGGCTCCGATTTGAGAACGAGTGGACTCGGAAAGTTAACGAGCGCGACGGCCTGCCAGTACCCGATGAAGCCGTGAATGGGGAGTAGTATGTAAGTGGGATAAGGACCGAGACTGACCTCTTTGGTGTGTCGTTGTCGTCGCATCGTCAGGGACATCGTGAGGGGACGCGTGTGCGCACCGTTGCGTCGTCGTCGTCGTTGCGGGTGAGGGGATGTGCGTGCGCACTGTCGCGTCGTCGTTTGTCGTTGCGCGTGAGAGGGCGTGCGTGCGTGCGTCGTCGTCGTTGTCGAGGTGAGGGTGGGTGCATGTGGCACCACCCCGAGTCGTCGTGTCATCACCGTCGTGATGTCAAATCTCCTGACCTCAATCCCGGCAGTCTGGTGGAGAAAGTGGGGAATGCCATTGGCGTCGTGTTATGCAAAGTATTCGCTGACCATGTAGACATCCGGCGGCTTGTCACTTTAGTTTTTCAGTATCCAGACCGTAAAGGAAAAAAATCTTCGCTCAGCTTCCCTTCACCCGCCTCGTCCTCTCGAATACCCGCAAAATGAGACCCAGAGCACAGTTAGTTCTTATGGAAGCCCTCAAATACGCATAACATTGCAGGCCATATTCTTGAATAACCTCACGCATGGCAAAGTGCATGATCGGAGTCGGCGACATCGATAGTAGTAGAGAAAAGTGATGTGATTAGGCGATCGGAGTGCGAGCATATTTCCTACGATACTTCAAGCTGTCCACGGACTCGAGATAGAATTCACCGGGCCAGATGCTGTTGATCGAGCCCTCTGGCGTGTAGTTGACTGCGTTGTGATTCTTCTGAATGTTCTCACGATTCAGAAGCTAGTCTTAGCGAATTCAGCACGGACGTCGATCAAGGTACCTGCGAAAGGAGACTCACAGTGAGCGCGTCGACATATTACTGGCACGACACGACCTTCATGCTCTCCAGCCGCTTGATGAGGTCCATCTTTTCCCTAATCTCTGACGTGTCACCCTTAACACGGAGTGTGAAGAAACTGGATGGTCAACCACTGCCGAAAGCAAACATGCTCAGGCGCTTGCCCTTCAGCTCAGTAGGCTCAACAGCGGAGAGGAGCGACGCAAGGGAGCCGTATAGGGAAGCGGTGTACATGTTCCCAAGACGCTTCGAACAGCGCATGGCCGGCTCAACCTTCTTGGCATATACAGCCTTGGATGCAGCAATAAACGTTTTCTCGAGGTTCCTGTCGGTGAGTGATGTGGTGTAGGAGGTAGAGAGAATAGTTTCGGGAGCGGAGATATTAGCGAACTGGGGTGCGGATGAGGAGATGGCAAAGTCGTTGTAGAATAAACGTCCGAGACCTTTCTGAACTTGCTTTCCGTAAGGGGCATGGAATAAAGCGTAATCCACATTGTCAAGAGAAAAGTTCTTGCCAGACTTGCAGTTGGCACGTCCGTTGACCAGTGGGAGCTTCCTTAATCTGGCAGTCTTTTCACGGAAACGTGCGTAGCAGGGATCGAGAGCGGAGATATAAGTGGTAACAGAGACTGGTCCGTCGACTTCGGGATACTCGGAATCGAGCTTAGGCTTGTAAAAGTCATACATGTTTGTCATGTAGTTGCCATGGACGGCTGGGGAAATTGACCATCAGCTTGAGTTACCACTACTTCAGTGGTGAAGACGTACGTTCGATCACCACCGGTGCATTGAGACCAATAAGAATAGCACATGCACCAGCACCACCGGCGGGACGTGCAGCCCCTTCAGCGTATATGGCAATGTCACCAGCCACAACAATATCATTGCGACCGTCCCATAACGTCGACTCGGTCCAGTTAACGGCGTTGAAAAAAGCAGCAGTGGAACCGTAGCAAGCGTCTTCCCAGTTGACGCCCTCGATATCGAAGTCACCTGACTCTGAAAATGAGTCCATAATCGTAATGTTGGTAGACTTGCTTTTGTCGATTATCATTTCAGTGCCGACATTGATACAGCCAATGGATTTGGGGTCAGCGTTATACTTTGCGAGGAGGCCACTGACAGCTAGTATGAACGGAATGCGTCAGTATGGAAAGAGACTTGATAAGGTATGACGTACCATTCAAAGCAAAGGAGTTGATGTCCTCGCGGTCATCGACCAATAAGAATAACACATGCACCTGCACCAGCGGGACGTGCAGCCCCTTCAGCGTATACGGTGTCACCAGCCACAACGATAGCATTGCGACCATCCCACGACGTCGACTCGATCCAGTTAACGACGTTGAAAAGAGTAGCAGTGGAACCGAGTAGCAAGCGTTTTTTCAAGTCGACACCCTCGATATCGAAGTTTCTTGACTCTGAAAATAGCTCCATAATCGTAGTTTTGGTAGACTTGCTTTTGTCGATTATCGTTTCAGTGCCGAGATCGATACGGCCAATGGATTTGGGGGTCGACGTTGCACTTTGCGAGCAGGTCACTAACAGCTTTGCACGGAACGCGTCAGCATGATGGACAAAGATTTGGTAAGGTATGACGTACCGTTCAAAGCAAAGGAGTTGATGTCCTCGCGGTCATCGACCAATAAAAATAGCTGCGCCCTCAGCAGAGGACGACATCGTGAACGGGTATGAGGACAGGTAATCAGTGTCTAGTTATTCCCACGAGGTCGAATCGATACGACGGCTACCAGGCGTTGCATACACACCCAGATCCTCGCTGGAAGACATAGTAGCCGATGTCCAAGGCAGAGACACCTTTCAGATGGAGTCGGGGGAGGGAAGGTAGAAGCACGAGGGGAAAAGTGGCACTTTCGACGGCGGTGTGCATGGAGGAGAAGGTGGTGCGCATATTGTTGCTCCCCGTAAAGAATATTCGACGGCCACAATTGGTATTGATTTTAAGAGGCCTTGAGGGACCCAGTATTGGCCTGGTGCGCACCATGCTGATGCCCTCCGGCGTGGGAGGAACTGAGGGAATGGACCCAGACGGAACAGCGGATAGCGGAGAGAACGTGGAAGGTGGGGTGCGAGGAGCTTCGTAGATCTTGAGAGGATCGAACACGGCTAAAGACGGTGAGCGTATCGACGAGCGAACTCCATCTCCGAATCGCTGTCCTTGCTCCAGCGAGAACGGAGTTCGGTATGATGGTCGGCGGGAAGGTCTCCAGGAGTCGAAGAATCCGAATCGCTTTCGATGTCGACATCGATTTCCCATGCACAGCGTGCCATACTTCCTTCGAAGATTACACCTTCTGCGTAGGAATGATCCACTTGCTGTATCGCAGCCCTAAAGTGATGCGACGACGCCAGTCCACCTCGAGCATGCGGCAGAGGATGTTGTTCACTTCGGCAGAGATGGGAAGGACGATGGGAAGAAAATTGAGGGGATCCTGAAGGTACGCCTGGAAAGTCGGGTCAGTCGAGGATGCTGACTTCCAAAGATTGCGGGACGTGCAGCCCCCTACAGCGTGGATGGCAATGTCACAAGCCACAACGATAGCATTGCGACCGTTCCATGACGTCGACTCGATCCAGTTAACGGCGTTGAAAAGAGTAGCAGTGGAACCGTAGCAAGCCTCGATATCAAAGTTACTTAAACTCTGAAAATAGCTCCGTAATTGTAGTTTTGCTTTTGTCGATTATCGTTTCAGTGCCGACATCGATACGGCCGATGAATTTGGGGTCAACGTTGTACTTTGCGACCAGGTCACTAACAGCTTTGCACGGAACGCGTCAGCATGATGGACAGAGACTTGAAAAGGTATAACGTACCATTCAAAGCAACGGAGTTGATGTCCTCGCGGTCATCGCACATGCACCAACACCAGCGGGACCGGTGCAGCCCCTTCAGCGTAAACGGTGTCGCCAGCCACAACGATAGCATTGCGACCGTCCCATGACGTCGACTCGATCCAGTTAACGGCGTTGAAAAGAGTAGCAGTGGAACCGTAGCAAGCGTTTTTCGAGTCGATATCAAAGTTACTTGACTCCGAAAATAGCTCCGTAATCGTAGTTTTGGTACACTTGCTTTCGTCGACAGTGCCGAGATCGATACGGCCAATGGATTTGGGGTCGGCGTTGTACTTTGCGAGGAGGTCACTAACAGCTTTGCACGGAACGCGTCAGCGTGATAAACAAAGACTTAATGAGGAATGACGTACCATTCAACGCAATTGTGTTGATATCCTCGACGTTGTACTTTGCGAGGAGGCCACCGACAGCTTTGCACGGAACGCGTCAGCATGATGGAAAAATGTTCAATACGGTATACTAGCGCTACGTACCGTTCAAAGCATAGGAGTTGATATCCTCGCAGTCATCGACTAATAAGAATAACACATGCACCAACACCAGCGGGACCGGTGCAGCCCCGAAGTTCAGCGTGTACGGTGTCACCAGCCACAACGATAGCATTGCGACCGTCCCATGACGTCGACTCGCGTTGCGTCGCCGTGCCACGTCATGTCGTTCGTTGTTGCGCCGTGCGTCATGTCGAGGGTGAGGGAGAGGTGGGAGATTGGATGATAGATGACATTATATACCTTGGAAGCGGTACTAGTATCCTGGCACATTCAAGTCCAAGTGGCAAGGTGTTGTGATCTACGGATGATAAGGCAGTCCATGGGGCGGGCCTCAGAACTCCGTCGACTCTCATGGTGGGTTGTCGAATCTCGATAACAATGATGGGCTGAATAGGAATCGACACACTTTTCTCCGTCGGAAGTGAGTTCATGAATAACTTGAACGAAAACCCACGAATCTCCGCATTTGCCAAGTTCACCGCGCCGACGCGGAACCGTCCCATTCAGAACCGAGGTCGCAGAGAAATCTGACCCGTGCCGACTTGTATTGCTTGCCCGCGGCGGAGCCTTTCAATGAGCATGCCTGGAGTCCTCGGCGATCCTTCCGAGTCACCAATGCCGCGACCCAGATATTCACTAGCACTAGTGATCTACTAGTAGTTTCACTGGTGCCTTTACTCGAGCGAAACTACAAAATAAAATCTTAGAAGTCGTTCTCGCGTCCAGGAGTCAAATGAAGCAGGTAGTAAAGAAGTCGGTAGTAAAAATACTCGTCCTACGACTCATCTATTAGCGTGCAACAGATACACAAACCATCAGCACGTGCCCTAGGCGATGGAAAAGAAAAATAATGAATGAACGACGAAACCATGACACCCTATCTACGCATACACCTGAGCAACGGTGAAGACGACGCCTGCGCTGAGCAGGATGACGACTGCGATCGCACCACCAACAAATACCATCAATTCCCAAGGGAACGACCCGGACGAGGAGCCATTGGGGTAGTGTTTCGCTTGGGCACGCTTTTCCTCCAGCTTGATTACCGCCGTCCGCTTGTCCTCGAGATCGTACGTCACGCCATTCTGCCCGAGCAAGACAAAGGAGGGGTAGTTCTGCTCGTACCATGCCTCGATCGAACTCATACACGAGCAGCCTCAGCCTTTCTAATCTTCACGTTGCGTTGGAACATATCCGGATTCATGAAGCACAGGGAGAGCGCGGATATGGCCATAGCGGCAGGTATTGCGCAGAACACGAAGACGCTCTGATTCTTGAGGTGTGACGGTCTTCTCGTGGAATGACCGTAGAATGGGTTGCTTAACCTCGTCGAGAATAGTCACGTCGTCTTCGATAGTATCTAGTCCACGGAGCACGAGGTAATAAATGCAAATCTGCCACACGAACATGTTAGCGAGAGCAGAACACGGATAAACCACGGCCACGAAAGGGCGAGCATCTAGGTACGCACTGTTCGGGCAAGGTCTCCTTCTAGTTCTTTGATGACCGTCAAGTCCAGAAAATGCCAGCACGGAGGCATGCCCTCCCTGTCCCATCCCGAAGTAGGGTGCTCTTGTTGCGCGGTGATGTCCCGTTTCTGCTGGTGAAAGATATAGAACTGGACGAGAGTCCTGAAGTCACCGGGGTGGTTGAGCAGGAGGCCCATCATAGAAGCGATTTTTCCGACAGCCATGGTTTGGAAGGAAGAGAGGACGGTGTGATGGTGGTGCAAAGAAAAGGCGCGCGACCGAGTTTGTGACCGAACGTCATGGTGGTGGTCGACGTGACGCGTGTCATCATCGTCGAGTCGTCGGTGTTCGTGGTCGAAGCCGCGTCGACATGACACGTGTTGTCGTTGTCGAGTCGTGGCATGATGGCGTCGGCGTCGGGAAGTGGTCATCGCGTTTGAGTTCAAGTTGGTCGCGTCGTCGGCGAGGGCGCGAGCGCTGAGCGTTGACCCATGGGTCCACATTAGAAAGGCGGGGGAGGAGGGAAAGGTGTAATAGGAGAGGCGAGGTGCGGGTGTGGCAAGAGGAGGCGAGGAGGGATGGCGAAGGGAGAAGGGAGAAGGGAGAAGGGAGAAGGGAGAAGGGAGAAGGGAGAAGGGAGAAGGGAGAAGGGAGAAGGGAGAAGGGAGAAGGGAGAAGGGAGAAGGGAGAAGGGAGAAGGAGAGGGAGAGGTGGGGAAAGTGGAAATGGGAGAGGTGGCGAGGCAGAGGAAGTGACAAGGCGGGGGGAGGGGGGGAGAGGTGGCCACCGTGGCATGGAAGGATCGGAGTGGGGGATGTTGGATGTGGCGAGAGGAAGAGGCTAGGGAGAGGTGGAGAAAGGAGGAGAAAGGGAGAGGGGAGATTAGGTCGGAGGAGTCGTCGTAGCCGTCTTCGTTGCGTCGCTACGGTTGGGTCGACGACGTCGTGTCATCTTTGTGTCGGGGTGGGATTCAATTGTAGTGAGACGAGGAAGGGGAGAAGGAGCGGGGGCGCGAACCTAGAGGGTGATAGGGAACGACCGGCGTGGTAAACGAGGAGAGGCGGGAGAGGCGGGAAGATCGACTGTGGGAGAGGGCGACGTGAGGTGGGTGCACGTGCATGAGTCGGCGCGACTGGGTTGGTTGTAATGATCATGCGGACTCGGAGCAGTTACCTCACGTGATCCATCGCGAGTTGAAAGTCCGTCGTTTTCAAGCTTGAATGAATCGCGTCACGAAAAGGATCGATCACGGTAAATAAACTGCCATACTATGCATTCAACAACAACGCCATCCGATCAAAAAATATCAATTCTTAAAAAAGTGCGACAAAAAAAAACAAAAGATTGCCGCGGAACGTACGGAATGGTCATTGGTCAGCAGCAGAGGCTGATCAACGATAGCACTTGCCAAGCTGCCTTGCACCTTGTCGAGAGGTGCATGATAATATGGATCTCCCGTGGTCTTGCGTAGACTGCAGAAGATTTGAGGAAATCGAGCACTGGGACAACGGGACGACTACCTGAATGCCTTCTTCTTCAATATAACAGGAGCATACGTTTCCGGGACAAACTGGAGGCGTGATCTGACTTCAACGAATCGCGACGGGTGGGGAGATGTATGTCAGATTTACCAGAAAGAGCCAAACAGTTTCGACAAAGAGTAGGTCCATTGAAATGCCGGGAGCAAAGAGAAAATTCATGTGTAGAATAACCTAAGATGCGTCCTCGCGTCACTCAAACTAGAGTAGAACAGGCGTCTCCCGCAGCACCTGGGAACCGACTCGAGCCTCGGACTCGATCCAGTTAACGGCGTTGAAAAGAGTAGCAGTGGAACCGTATCAAGCGTTTTTCGAGTCGACACCCTCGATATCGAAGTTTAAATAGCTCCGTAATCGTAGTTTTGGTAGACTTGCTTTCGTTGATTATCGTTTCAGTGCCGACATCGATATGGCCAATGGATTTGGGATCAACGTTGTACTTTACGAGGAGGGAGGTCACTCACGTAGACCATTCTGACCCCAGGCACATCGACGTACGACCCAAATATACGAGGATTTCGTGTACCGCAACACTGGCCCATGCCGTGACTGAGTGTGCTTGGGCCTGCGGCAATCCTTGTTGGTATACCTGTGGTATTGAGGAGGGATGACAATTGTCGCCCTCGCTGTCGGGACTCGAGAGGAAAAAGATCAACGGATAGCCCAAGCAATCTGACTGCCATGCAGACAACGTCCAGAAGACCGAGCGGAGCGCCAGATCCGAAAAGTCAGGGGGCAATCCGAAGAAGGGGAGAATGGCGTACTCGGTGATTATCACGGATCGTGTGTGTCGACGCTTGGTTTCAACCGAGGTAGTGTCATAGATGTAAACCAGACCATCAATTGCCAATACCTCATTCATGGGTCATGGGCGACGCGTTCTTGTCGGGTACGGTCACGGGAGAGGATGCGTCCAACAACGGCTTGCTATGCTTAGCATCACTGGTGCGTCTGCCAGAGCCAAAGTTGACCACGAGTGAATTGCGGCGCGGTGCTCAGCCCGGCGGAGCGAAGTTTGGCGGTAGTGAAGGCATGGGCGTGTCAGTTGAAAAGCTTGCAGGGGACGGAACAGCACTGTTACTGGAGAGGGAGGTGCCAGTGGAGATACACCATTTCCTCGGGCAACGGCGACGACGAAGGGGATGTTGATGTCGATAGTGAACTGTGTGACCGGGGGAGCAACGGCGATATCCGGCTCTTGCGCACGCCGTCGTCCGACCCCGCGACGTCATATGCCTCGTTCTCTAGCCCATCTTCCAACAGATCATCCTCGTCCGTTGTGTACGTCGTCAGTACTTGTATCAAGTTGGCCCGTTCCATTCGTACGTCCCGATTGCATGGGAGCTCGTGCCTGGATCTCATATGATTTCCCTCCTCCACGACCTCGTGTCGAGCGTCGTCGTCAAACTCGAGTTTTCCATGTCTCCATCCCATCCTTCTCGCACCTCCCTTTCTCATCGTGGTTGTCGTCGATAGGCACATCGGCACTGATGACCGAAGCTTGCGGAGACATCCGGAGAAGCTTATGCAATGTCCTTTTTTCATATACCTCTTCAAGGAGGCGTCGGTTGTTGATGGTCTGGAAATTCGCTAAGGAATCCGGATAGGCTCGGCGATTGGCGATGGCGGCGTACCTCTTGCGTTTTACCCAAGATGCTCGACAGGATGCTCATGTCCGCTGGGTTCGTCGCCGCGCGCAGACGATACGAGCGGCCTCGCGGCGCGAGCTCAACATCCCAGCACGCGAGAACGCTGTCGCTTGCATGATCACATAGGCACCGGCGAAGGTTTGTCGGATCTTGGAGATGCCATAGGAACCCTTGGACATGTCATTCGCTAAGCAAGAAGTCAGTCAGACTTGTCGATTACCAGGTCAACACGCACTGATATCCGTAGGGTCTTCGATCGAAAGCAGTAAACCCTTGAACGAATCGTACCACCCCCTCTGTCTCTTGCTGAAATAGAACTCGATCATGAGTACTCCCAGGTTCTTCTCCAGTTATATTTCTCCTCTGCGGAGCTTGGGATGCATCTGCAGAAAACTGATGGTCAAGCAGACGATGCTGTAGCTTCCCAAACCACCAGTATACACCTCGTTCATCCCGTGTTGATTCGAAAACACCTTTACGATGACGATCAGGTATCGTAACGCGAACCCACAGCTCCGCATATGTTGTTGAAGGAAGCCGTTGATGGTCTTGACCATATTGCCTTGGTTGACGCTGATGTCCACATTGAGACGTCCATGGTTCGTGACGAACTTGACTATGGGTACTTTTATTCTCAAGACAACGGTAATCTTGGACGTGATCTTTGTTCGCTTGAGAGTGTTTGCGAGTGCGTGCAACACGTTCGCCTTGTTGCTACGTGCCATGGTCTCGGAGTCTATGACTAAGTCGATATCTCTGGGTACGGTCAGACAATATGCTCAGGCTTACCGCTTTGAGCACACACCCACTGGGTAAATAGAGCTTTGTCTCATAACTTCCAAAGGGTAATATTCGGGCATCTGGAAATTTAGACCTGATTGCGTTTGAAACTTGTTGGATCACTAGGCCCCGAATTTCATCTTCGATAGGCATCGATGACATATGCCTCCACCTCGCGGTGCAACCTACGTTCTTTGTCAGATCTAAATATCAGTCGGGAAAAAAAGCTCACATTTCTGACACGTTGTGACAATTGTCCCAGTCGACTTGGGATACCCATGGAGTCTTCCTCGTGTCCAGCGGCTCGAGCCGCTGTCTCCTTCTCTGCATTCGGTCGTCGTCATCGTCATCGCTCGACAGACGGCCGTGCTTCCGTTTCGTCCCGCGACCCTCGTTGAGATTGCTCGACCTCGTCGGCTTCCCCACGTCCCGCTCGCGTTCCGTCTCCTGCCCTGTTTGACGCGTGCGTTCGGCTCGAGGGAACTCCGTATCGCTCGCCCCCAGTCGAACAAAGTCGTCTGGTATTTTCACTTTGACATCATGTGGTGGCTCGTGGTACTCGTTTCACATGGGCTCTTTGCCTTTGCTTCAGACGTGCGCAGTCGTTCCGAGGGAAGTTCTCCTTCTGGCGGGGATGCTGAACGTCGACCGCCATCGTGACGGCAACGGCGATTGTGGTTGCGGTTGCGGTCCCTTTCCCTGTTCCTTTCCCTGTCCCTATGCCTTTCCCTATCCTCACCTCTGTCCACGTCTCTCCTTCCCGATCGTCGTGCCGAGGCCGAAGATGATGGTTCCTGTCCCTGTTCCTTGTCCAGTCTTTTGTATTGTCGCGATCGCGTCCGGATTTTCCTCTTGAACTTAAAGGTTTTTGGGGTAGTGTGTCCATGAGGGAAACGAAAGAAAGGCAAGGAAAAAGAAGCTATCTTCAAGCCCCAGGGAAGGGAATGAATTTGATCAAGGTCCAAATTTGTCAAAATGGAATGGGGTTCGAAAAGGTTGTTTGGCAAAGGCTTTGGAACCAAACAACCGTCGTTGTGATGATTTCCTTTCTTGGTCCTAACCCAAATTTGACCCAAAAAGTTGCTATTCGCACCTTCCCAACAAGGTCTTTGGTAATGTACAAACCCCACTCGATAGTACAAATCTCTTGTAACGACTTTCAACGAAAGCACACTTGAACACTCGAACATCCACCCTTTTGTACGGCACCTCGAATATATACGCCTATCTCGGACGAATCGATGTCCCTAGCGCTTCGAGAACTTTTCCATATGCGCTTCAGCAGACCGCCAAAAACCAAAACTCATGCTCTGAATTATGGTCGGCGACGAGATTGTGGGCGATTTCGTGGGCAAAGGTAAGGAACCTGGAAAATTCAGAGGACTCTCAGTTGCATCAAAGGATAACAACACATAGAACAAACCATAATGCCAGAGCTCGCTGTTCTTTGGCTTTCTTGACATTATCGTAGTCTTGGGGGAGATCATATCAGCGTTTAGCATCCCTATTCAAGTCGGGTTTGACTCACGCCATTTCTCAAAGTAATGAAGGTTGAGGTAAATGGTTCCCCTGTAATTGAATGCTATGGATCTAGCAGCATGATGGAATATGCGATATGACTTTGTAGAGAGACCGTAAACCTTAGCAATGCGCTGTATGATATTCAAGAAGCGGGTGAGAAATTCTTGTTTGCATATATGACCTGCATCGGCATCAGGAGTGTCTGTTCAAGAAGTCAACTCAACGAGCGTTTAACACGCGAATGCGTTGTCAAACGAGAAGTACCTTTGACAAAATGGACCTCCACGTTTTGTATTTTGCCTAGCCATCCCATAAGGAAAACGAAAGGGCCGAAAGAGTACTAGAAGCTAACAGCTTTGCACGGAACACGTCAGCATGAGGGACAAAGGCTTAATGAGGTATGACGTACCGTTCAACGCAATTGTGTTGATATCCTCGACGTTGTACTTTGCGAGGAGGCCACCGACAGCTTTGCACGGAACACGTCAGCATGATGGACAGAGACTTGAAAAGGTATAATGTACCGTTCAAAGCAACGGAGTTGATGTCCTCGCGGTCATCGCACATGCACCAACACCAACGGGAACGGTGCAGCCCCTTCAGCGTAAACGGTGTCACCAGCCACAACGATAGCATTGCGACCGTCCCATGACGTCGACTCGATCCAGTTAACGCGTTGAAAAGAGTAGCAGTGAAACCGTAGCACTCCTCGATATCAAAGTTACTTGAACTCTGAAAATAGCTCCGATAATTGTAGTTTTGGTAGACTTGCTTTTGTCGATTATCGTTTCAGTGCCGACATCGATACGGCCGATGAATTTGGGGTCAACGTTGAACTTTGCGAGCAGGTCACTGACAGCTTTGCACGGAACGCGTCAGCATGAGGAACAAAGGCTTAATGATGTATGACGTACCGTTCAACGCAAATTTGTTGATGTCCTCGCGGTCATCGACCAATAAGAATAGCACATGCACCAACACCAGCGGGACCGGTGCAGCCCCTTCAGCGTAAACGGTGTCACCAGCCACAACGATAGCATTGCGACCGTCCCATGACGTCGACTCGATCTAGTTAGCGGCGTTGAAAAGAGTAGCAGTGGAACCGTAGCAAGCGTTTTTCGAGTCGACACCCTCGATATCAAAGTTACTTGACTCCGAAAATAGCTCCGTAATCGTAGTTTTGGTACACTTGCTTTCGTCGACAGTGCCGAGATCGATACGGCCAATGGATTTGGGGTCAGCGTTGTACTTTGCGAGGAGGTTACTAACAGCTTTGCACGGAACGCGTCAGCGTGATCAACAAAGACTTAATGAGGGATGACGTACCGTTCAACGCAATTGTGTTGATATCCTCGACGTTGTACTTTGCGAGGAGGCCATCGACAGCTTTGCACGGAACACGTCAGCATGATGGACAGAGACTTGAAAAGGTATAACGTACCGTTCAAAGCAAAGGAGTTGATGTCCTCGCGGTCATCGACCAATAAGAATAGCACATGCATCAACACCAGCGGGACCGGTGCAGCCTCTTCAGCGTAAACAGTGTCACCAGCCACAACGATAGCATTGCGACCGTCCCATGACGTCGACTCGATCCAGTTAACGGCGTTGAAAAGAGTAGCAGTGGAACCGTAGCAAGCGTTTTTCGAGTCGACACCCTCGATATCAAAGTTACTTAACTCTGGAAATAGCTCCGTAATTGTAGTTTTGGTAGACTTGCTTTTGTCGATTATCGTTTCAGTGCCGACATCAATACGGCCAATGAATTTGGGGTCTACGTTGTACTTTGCGAGCAGGCCACTGACTGCTTTGCACGGAACGCGTCAGCATGAGGGACAAAGGCTAAATGACGTATGACGTACCGTTCAACGCAAATTTGTTGATATCGTTGTACTTTGCGAGGAGGCCACTGACAGCTTTGCACGGATCGCGTCAGCATGATGGAAAGAGACTCAATACGGTATAGTGTACCGTTCAAAGCATAGGAGTTGATATCCTCGCGGTTATCAACCGATAAGAATGCCACATGCACCAGCACCAGTGGGACGTGCAGTCCCTTCAGCGCACATGGTGTCAGCCGCCACAACGATAGCCACGACGTCGTTTCGATCCAGTTAGCAGCGTTGAAAAGAGCAGCAGTGGAACCATACCAAGCGTTTTTCGAGTCAACACCCTCGATATTGAAGTTACTTAACTCTGAAAATAGCTCCGTAATTGTAGTTTTGGTAGACTTGCTTTTGTCGATTATCGTTTCAGTGCCGACATCAATACGGCCAATGAATTTGGGGTCAACGTTGTACTTTGCAGGCAGGCCACTGACAGCTTTGCACGGAACGCGTCAGCATGATGGACAGAGACTTACTAAGGTATGACGTACCGTTCAAAGCAAAGGAGTTGATGTTCTCGCGGCCATCACAGCAAGTCATCAAGGCCAAATGGTGTACCGTTTTCCGGCAAGAACATTGTCAAAGACCTCGAGGTCAGCCTCCGATGCACTGAGACCGGGCAAGTAAATAACCAATGAGGTGTCGCATGAACAATATTGCGTACCCTGCGGGGGATGTAGACCTTCATAGCGACGGTGCCAACGTCCTTTGGGCGGGGAATGTCGTACTCTTCCGGGGCGACAGCGGACACTAGTTCAAAGATATGGGACTGATCTGAGTGCGGTATGAGGGACCCTGGGGTTATATACCCGGTCGAAGCATTACACGTCAATTTAATATGATAATGGGTCCGAATCGTAATAGTCGACGCTTCTACGACCCAGTCGACTGTCGTCCTCTCCATTGGCCTCCTCATCTGACGAGACAGCAGCGTGGTCAGGAACATTATCCTCGTATTCGTCTTGCTCGTCGTCGGAAACCAACTCGACAAAACGGCGAAGAGACCGCCGTCCGCGCTGGGGAGGTAATCTTCATCCTCATCATTGTCGCCAACTTCACAGATTCGTGGCCCGTCCGTAGGATCACCTCCTTCCTCGTCATTATCGTCGATGAAGCGACTCTCCGCAGCCTTCCTCATTTCTGTCTTGCGCCTCCAATAATCATGATGCGCAGGCAGGAAATGACACGCATGGCTGTTCAAGTTTGAAAGCGACCTGAAGAAAACCGCAAAGGATCATTACTTGACGTACTTGTGAGGGTTGACGGCGACAAGGGCAGACTCGGAGGATCTTTCGGAGGATCTTGATTCTTGATGTTCATTTGCAAGGTGAGACTCTCGCAGTGTGGATACTATCGCACGTGATCAGAGTGACAAGTCTCGTGAGAATCGATTATTCATCACTGCAAAGTAACTACTCACCCGGGCCGATCCGAACAGACTACAGTACTACTAGTACGTCCCTGTATTTGACAACGCGGTGCGGTGCATATCTTATGTGCTCCGGAGCTGTACTGCATGTCCACCCCACGTGCTAGGGAAACGGGATTAACATTGCGCCGGACGGATAGTACATCACATTTGTATCATGCTACCGCCAACTCCGCCGACTCCGCCGACCAGATTTCGGACCGACCACCTGTTCCTACGAAACCGATTGTATGTCTCACTTTCCGTTCGAGCGAAGGAGGCAAACACTTATTGAACTAGGAGGTTGGGATTGGTATAAGTAAGCTTCATCATCGTTAACTTGGGCATGTCGACCAACTTAGGGGTGGTCGATCTCGATCATCTCCCATTCCCAAGCCATATGAAGGTTGACTATGTACAAGTCTACCAGCCCTCCAAGGCACGCAATGTTGGAGTAGATGCCCCACGTAGAGACTCACGCAATGTTGGATGTGATCCAAAAGAGTTCCCTACCGCTGAATACATCAATACTTGCTTCATTCGTGGCATATCGAAGTTGACATGAGATCATTTCAGACACATCGAAGCTTACTTATACCAATCCCAACCTCACGACATGGAGGGGGGGATTATGGTCAATTGTTCCCTAAAAACCAAATCCTCGGTGATTGTTGAAGAGTAATATCACGACAACGATCTCTGTACGGATAGAAAACATGCCATCCGAATTACATTTCACACGTTTATAGTTATACCTCACTCTAGATTAGCTTGTGGTCACAAGTACTGACAGGGTAGAACAAATAGTAAAACCTTGGAATTCTCATAGGAAGATCCTCTGTAACACCCTTCGCAATATATCTACCCCAATCTCAGATCTCATCCTCTACAGTACTTATTATGATAGAAACGATAACCAGAAGGAGCCTCATTCGATAATCCAGAAGCCCCGGTACCATAGGGGAGGAATGACCTCCTGTTCAGAACGAGGCCCTTCAGTTCTCGGATTTCGCTGCGAAGTTCTTCCTCGGCTGGATTAAACCAGGCGCGACCCCATTTGTATCTCGTATTGATGGTGAAGTCTGAAAGGACCTGAGGGTTCGTTTCCCGGCAGAGATCCTGGGAGCCAGGTGCGAACGACCGTGGGGGAAAGCTGCTTGTAGCTCTGCCAAACTTGCAAACAATGGCGGAGTGGGCGGAGGCGACCAGAGAAGTCGAGATGGACGATCTGGTGGCAGAGGGCTGGGTGTACCTGGATCGGGCACGGAGGACACGAACAAAGGACAAAAATTAAGGTGGCTCTAGAGGCTGCTCTGTTTGGGAAGTTGGTCAGACGACGTAGAGTAAACGAAGCAAATCGGACCTGGCGAGCTGCGCCCTCCTCGAGACCTAACCACAGCAGTTTAACCTCAAGAGGGCGGAAAAGCTCCTCCGTAACCATGCCGTCTGTTTTCGAACTACCGGGCTCCTCCAACGCGCAACGGAGGATTGTGATGTCCGGGATATCTGCACCCTGTTGAGTGGAATCTTCCCGGGGACTTCCAACATGTAACAAAAGATCATCAATAGAGTGGTATTGTGTGTGTTGGGAATCCTCGTAAATGGGGGTTGTTCGAGGCAGAGGTCCTCGTACGACTCTGCTTGGGCTGCCTTGAGAGCAGAAATGGAATCTGTGAGGTGTTCAGCAAGTTCGGATTGATGCCGACGCACAACCAACCACGCACCAGTTCTCGGAGAAGCTGATCGACCTCATTCAAGGTGGGCCCTTTTTCTGCGAGGAAAGCTCATTTCGCCGCATCTGAGTCCTGAAATCGTACTTGTAGAGACGTTAAGAATGGTCTGGCGCGCGTGAGCAGTTCTGCGCGATCGAGGGATGCAACGGTGGCGGAGACGTCCTGGAAGGGCGGCTGAGAT
>JBBPOK010000472.1:0-23316 GCA_038091415.1 Leccinum variicolor
CCTGCACGTACGTCTGGAGTGACTTTATCCCGATCCTCCGTTCGATATCCCCACGTGCGAAACTCGGGTTCGCCATGCTTTGGGACGACGGCGACGGACAGTCCGGTGATATTTTCGAGCGCCAACGTCTTCTCGATGAACGTCGATAGCTGCGGAGTGATAACGTTGCCTCGGTTCAAGTGTGTGGTAGGCTCCGCGGATGAAAGAATAAAGGGGATCTGGGGTAATCGCAAGGCGGACGACACGAGTGGCCATGCCACCAACCCGACGCCGACTGCAAGGAAGAGCAACATGATGATAGCTCTACAACACACCGTTCAATCAGCGTGTCAACTGGTAACCAACTCGGTGAAGGATGGGAAATCATGGCGCAAAGATACCATGAATAGATCATTCCACCAGAAATTTCTGCACAGATTGATGACCACGAGACACATGGTAGACAAAGCGGTCTCGAACAGTGGGCTTCTTTTGCAGGTTGCAGTCCATTGAGACTAATTTTACAGTAAACACCGCAAAGGCGGCTCTTCGTCCAGATCCCAGCGATGTTGCGGCGTATTGGCTTGGTGCAGGAAATTGTTTCGCGTTGAGTATACATAGTATTAGTAGCCGTGTTGACTCTGCTCAGGGGCCAGGGACCTACGCGGTCACGGAGCAGGACCGTGTGAACGGTAAATCACCGGAATTGGCAGAGACCATTTTCCTTAAGTCGATGCTCTTGTTTTGTAAATGGCAGGCTATACACGCCATATCACTGGCACCAGGCACCGACACGAGCTGAGGATGATGAGTTGTTCATGTTTCTTCTCCCGTGATAAAAGTACATCAGATCCAGAATCTTGTGGATAACTCATGGATAAGTTACTACGTGGTCGAGCCGGGCACTACTGTGGCCCGGGACACGCGAGAGCTTGTCTCCAAATTCTCCCCGTCATACCCTCGGCGAACGTATAGAGGAAGACCAACCCCATGAATATGGTAATGTTCCCCGACCAATCCCGAGACATCAAAATCGGACCACTGGAGTGAGAGACAGTTTTCGTCATTTTCTTCGCTGGTCGTTTGCTGATCAAAAATTGATTCCCCGTTGAAGCGAGTCCTCCAACGGTTTGTCCAATGTCACATCAGCAGGGTTCGACTCGTTACATACAAACATCTTCGTATCATTCCATCATCAAACTTTATCAAACCAAACCTCTGCCCGATCTCGTACCGTCTCGTACGTGCGTGTCCGCTCTGTTAACTCACCCAACAGTCCACTCAACCCAAACCCAACCACCTCTCCGTCTTCCACGACAAATTCAGCCAGCCCTGCTGCTGAACCGACCTCCATCGTCTCAAACGGCGTCCCGTCCTTACCATATCCGTTCGGGTACAGGGTCGTGAGGTAGAGATCAAACAAGGCTCCACGCCGGGCACGCATGCGAACGTGCGAAGACACCATGCGAGGCCATTCTGCAAGCAGATCCCCGAAAGGGCTTGGGCTGCCTTGTATGCTATCAATAACGGTGAAATTGGATCGGACGTTGGTGCAGTATGAAGATGCGCTAGAGGGTGCACACAGTGTGAAAGAACCATAACCAGGATTGGCGTACGTCCCAGCGACGGCATCCAAAGACAACGTAGAGTTCTCCGCGTCGGAACTCGGCTCTGTCGCCACGACGTTACTAGAACGAGAGCTGGGTCATCCGTCAGCAGGACGAAGGAAGAGAAAGGAAGAGAAACCCTACCTAGCGGGAATCAATGGGCTAGACAGGTGCAACGCCGAATCAAGAATGCGCTTCGAAATCAGCGCCACGGGCTCAGCCTGGTTTTCACCATTTGCAAATACAGTCACACCGATCTCGTCACTCGGAAGGAAAGAGACAGAGGTAGAAAACCCAGGAACGGAGCCTGTGTGATAGACAACCTGGAGAGCCATCAGCTATCAGACATGAGAGGCCAAGATATCTAGTTCTCACGTCGTACCCGCGGTATGAGCTACGGAACCATCCCATGCCATATCCAACGATGGAGTGTTCCGGGTCCGCTGGGTGGTCGGCACCAACGGAGTAAGAGTACGACACGTTCTGGTATACAGATGGCGGAATAATAGTTCGATTGCCATAAACGCCTTTACCGATCCATGTCGAGATCCATTTGGCCTGCATCGCGCATTTACGTGAGTGAAACGCTCCATGCATGTTCAAGGAAGCGTCCAAGGACCAACCATGTCCACGGCATTCGTTATGACCCCTGCTGGACCGGCCATCGAAGAAGCCGTTTCTTCGGTAAAGAACTCGGGCACCCTACGGCCATCCTTCGTCCACCCTTGAGTGAACTTGCCAGTTGCCTCGGCTTTGGTGGGGGAAAACGTCGAAGACGTCATCCCCAGCGGCGCAAAGATGCGTTCTTCCACAAACGACGTGTACGGTTGGCCAGAGTACGTCTCGATGACGTGGGAGGCCACCATGTACATCTGATGCGAATGAGTCCGTAGGTGAGGAGATACAGCTAAAATACAGCGGCGTACGATGTTGTTGTATGACCAGTGCTCTCGGAGCTCGAACGCTGGTCGTAGATATCTCAATCGCCTGATCATTTCCTCTGGGGTATCCGACGGTCCGTACGAAGCCTCGTGCCTGGTGGTGGTCGCATGAGCGAGGATGCTACGAGCAAGCGACGCAAGAATACAAGCTCACCGCGGCAGCCCAGAGACGTGAGAGAGGATATCCCGCAGGTTGGCTCTCTCCGATGCCCACTCGTCCATGAGCTGCCAGTCTGGCAACACGTCCCGTAGTCGTGTGTGCCAGGTCAACTCGGTCACGCCGGACGGGAGCGCAGTGACGTTGTTGCCGTTTGCAAAGTCGTCGATGAGGAGACCCAGTGCGGTCGCACAGAACGCCTTGGATACAGACGCCATGTGGAACAGTGTCTGGAATACAAGATCCGAGACGTCAGCCAACAGTGTCCGCTCATCTAGTAGAATGGACCGCACGTACATCTGGAGTGACTTCATCCCGATCCTCCGTTCGATATCCCCACGTGCGAAACTCGGGTTCGCCGTGCTTTGGGACGACGGCGACGGACAGTCCGGTGATATTTTCGAGCGCCAACGTCTTCTCGATGAACGTCGATAACTGCGGAGTGATAACGTTGCCTCGGTTCAAGTGTGTGGCAGGCTCCGCGGATGAAAGGATAAAGGGGATCTGGGGTAATCGCAAGGCGGACGACGCGAGTGGCCATGCCACCAACCCGACGCCGACTGCAAGGAAGAGCACCATGATGATAGCTCTACAACACACCGTTCAATCAGCGTATCAACTTGTAACCAACTCGGTGAAGGATGCGAAAGTATGGCGCAAAGATACCATGAATAGATCATTCCACCAGAAATTTCTGCACAGATTGATGACCACGAGACACATGGTAGACAAAGCGGTCTCGAACAGTCGGCTTCTTTTGCAGGTTGCAGTCCATTGAGACTAATTTTACAGTAAATACCGCAAAGGCGGCTCTTCGTCCAGATCCCAGCGATGTTGCGGCGTATTGGCTTGGTGCAGGAAATTGTTTCGCGATGAGTATAGTATTAGTAGCCATGTTGACTCTGCTCAGGCCAGGGACCACGCGGTCACGGAGCAGGACCGTGTGAACTGTAAAAGCAGGAGGTCCCCGTGTGAACCGGTAAATCACCGGAATTGGCAGAGACCATCACTTTCCTTAAGTCGAAGGCTCTTGTTTTGTAAATGGCAGGCTATACATGCCATAGTATCACTGGCACCGACACGAGCTGAGGATGATGAGTTGTTCATGTTTCTTCTCCCGTGATAAAAGTACATCAGATCCAGAATCTTGTGGATAACTCATGGATAAGTTACTACTACATGATCGAGCTGGGCACTACTGTGGCCCGGGACACGCGAGAGCTTGTCTCCAAATTCTCCTCGTCATACCCTCGGCGAATAGAGGAAGACCAACCCCATGAATATGGTAATGTTCCCCGACCAACTTGAACTCCGAGACATCAAAATCGGACCACTGGAGATGCTGAGAGACTTCTCGTCATTTTCTTCGCTGGTCGTTTGCTGATCAAAAAATTGATTCCCCGTTGAAGCGAGTCCTCCAACGGTTTGTCCAATGTCACATCAGCAGGGTTCGACTCGTTACATACAAACATCTTCGTATCATCCCATCATCAAACTTTATCAAACCAAACCTCTGCCCGATCTCGTACCGTATTGTACGTGCGTGTCCGCTCTGTTAACTCACCCAACAGTCCACTCAACCCAAACCCAACCACCTCTCCGTCTTCCACGACAAATTCAGCCAGCCCTGCTGCTGAACCGACCTCCATCGTCTCAAACGGCGTCCCGTCCTTACCATATCCGTTCGGGTACAGGGTCGTGAGGTAGAGATCAAACAAGGCTCCACGCCGGGCACGCATGCGAACGTGCGAAGACACCATGCGAGGCCATTCTGCAAGCAGATCCCCGAAAGGGCTTGGGCTTCATTGTACGCTATCAATAACGGTGAAATTGGATCGGACGTTGGTGCAGTATGAAGATGCGCTAGAGGGTGCACACAGTGTGAAAGAACCATAACCAGGATTGGCGTACGTCCCAGCGACGGCATCCAAAGACAACGTAGAGTTCTCCGCGTCGGAACTCGGCTCTGTCGCCACGACGTTACTAGAACGAGAGCTGGGTCATCCGTCAGCAGGACGAAGGAAGAGAAAGGAAGAGAAACCCTACCTAGCGGGAATCAATGGGCTAGACAGGTGCAACGCCGAATCAAGAATGCGCTTCGAAATCAGCGCCACGGGCTCAGCCTGGTTTTCACCATTTGCAAATACAGTCACACCGATCTCGTCACTCGGAAGGAAAGAGACAGAGGTAGAAAACCCAGGAACGGAGCCTGTGTGATAGACAACCTGGAGAGCCATCAGCTATCAGACATGAGAGGCCAAGATATCTAGTTCTCACGTCGTACCCGCGGTATGAGCTACGGAACCATCCCATGCCATATCCAACGATGGAGTGTTCCGGGTCCGCTGGGTGGTCGGCACCAACGGAGTAAGAGTACGACACGTTCTGGTATACAGATGGCGGAATAATAGTTCGATTGCCATAAACGCCTTTACCGATCCATGTCGAGATCCATTTGGCCTGCATCGCGCATTTACGTGAGTGAAACGCTCCATGCATGTTCAAGGAAGCGTCCAAGGACCAACCATGTCCACGGCATTCGTTATGACCCCTGCTGGACCGGCCATCGAAGAAGCCGTTTCTTCGGTAAAGAACTCGGGCACCCTACGGCCATCCTTCGTCCACCCTTGAGTGAACTTGCCAGTTGCCTCGGCTTTGGTGGGGGAAAACGTCGAAGACGTCATCCCCAGCGGCGCAAAGATGCGTTCTTCCACAAACGACGTGTACGGTTGGCCAGAGTACGTCTCGATGACGTGGGAGGCCACCATGTACATCTGATGCGAATGAGTCCGTAGGTGAGGAGATACAGCTAAAATACAGCGGCGTACGATGTTGTTGTATGACCAGTGCTCTCGGAGCTCGAACGCTGGTCGTAGATATCTCAATCGCCTGATCATTTCCTCTGGGGTATCCGACGGTCCGTACGAAGCCTCGTGCCTGGTGGTGGTCGCATGAGCGAGGATGCTACGAGCAAGCGACGCAAGAATACAAGCTCACCGCGGCAGCCCAGAGACGTGAGAGAGGATATCCCGCAGGTTGGCTCTCTCCGATGCCCACTCGTCCATGAGCTGCCAGTCTGGCAACACGTCCCGTAGTCGTGTGTGCCAGGTCAACTCGGTCACGCCGGACGGGAGCGCAGTGACGTTGTTGCCGTTTGCAAAGTCGTCGATGAGGAGACCCAGTGCGGTCGCACAGAACGCCTTGGATACAGACGCCATGTGGAACAGTGTCTGGAATACAAGATCCGAGACGTCAGCCAACAGTGTCCGCTCATCTAGTAGAATGGACCGCACGTACATCTGGAGTGACTTCATCCCGATCCTCCGTTCGATATCCCCACGTGCGAAACTCGGGTTCGCCGTGCTTTGGGACGACGGCGACGGACAGTCCGGTGATATTTTCGAGCGCCAACGTCTTCTCGATGAACGTCGATAACTGCGGAGTGATAACGTTGCCTCGGTTCAAGTGTGTGGCAGGCTCCGCGGATGAAAGAATAAAGGGGATCTGGGGTAATCGAAAGGCGGACGACACGAGTGGCCATGCCACCAACCCGACGCCGACTGCAAGGAAGAGCACCATGATTATAGCTCTACAACCCACTGTTCAATCAGCGTATCAACTTGTAACCAACTCGGTGAAGGATGCGAAAGTATGGCGCAAAGATACCATGAATAGATCATTCCACCAGAAATTTCTGCACAGATTGATGACCACGAGACACATGGTAGACAAAGCGGTCTCGAACAGTGGGCTTCTTTTGCAGGTTGCTGTCCATTGAGACCGATTTTACAGTAAACACCGCAAAGGCGGCTCTTCCTCCAGATTCCAGCGATGTTGCGGCGTATTGGCTTGGTACAGGAAATTGTTTCGCGATGAGTATAGTATTATGTAGTAGCCGTGTTGACTCTGCTCAAGGTCAGGGACCACGCGGTCACGGAGCAGGACCGTGTGAACGGTAAACCACCGGAATTGGCAGAGACCATTAAATTTCCTTGAGTCGATGCTCTTGTTTTGTAAATGGCAGGCTATACACGCCATATCACTGGCACCAGGCACCGACACGAACTGAGGATGATGAGTTGTTCATGTTTCTTGCGTATTTCAATTCTCCAGAGCACTAGCGATAAAAGTACATCAGAATCTTGTAATAACTCGCGGATTTACTACTACGTGGTCGAGCCGGGCACTACTGTGGACACGTGAGAGCTTGTCTCCAGATTCTCCCCGTCATGCCCTCGGCGAACGTATAGAGGAAGACCAACCCCATGAATATGGTAATGTTCCCCGACCAATTCCTTGACCGCGACCATCAACTTGTCTAGACGTGTCACGAGGGCAAAGGTAGTCGACACGCCGACACAAAAAATCCTACAAAGTAATGCAACGTGATGGAGAGACCCGTAGTGTAATGGATGGCAACGTACAAATACTGCAAGCTCTCGAGCGTTTCTTCTGTCAATACCTTTGGTAGACCAAAGTCTTCTTCTGATTCTTCATGAATGATATTCATACCATGAGGGAGCTGCAAGAAGCGGTTGACGAGCGGACACGGTGTCACCTGAGGAAGGGGATTTCCGGTCCGAAGAGAAGATGATATCATGCCTAACAAAGTCATCTGACCAACTCTAGCCAAGGAACTGGGGGTCACGTACTTATAACAGCCAATACATCACCAAGGAAGTCCGCATCCGACATCCGAGTTCGTTTCAAGAATGCCTGCGCCCATGCGGGCTCCATTTTCTCTAGGACAGATGTCAAATGAGACAAAAGACCCGATATTTGGCTGAGCAGATCCATGAGAAGTAGTATAATGCAGGTGCATGAAACACACCGCACATCTGTAATTCAAGAATTCGTTGGTACCTCTCAGCGGGCCATCTGCCCCGGAGCGAGAACTGACGAAAGCAGGTAAATCAAAGCAAAGCTAGCCCTGTACTGAGACAAACCTCGTAAATGGCATTTTCCTTCAGCACGATAGATCTTTTCAATTTGCTGAGGATAGCAAGAATGTGTTGAACAATCGCGGCTGTCTCTCCCTCGTTCTTCGTGTATGCAGATGAGATCACGGAACAGTAAACGGACCCAATCTCCGAGGTGGTAGTAGCCAAAGTTTTCCGTTCATAGAGACGAATCGTTGTCGACGGAGGGAGGAACGAAAAAATGCTACAAAAGCGCTGAGAATAAAGATTCTTCGCTTCAAGAAAGAAAAATACCCAGCAGCTAGCACGCCAACTACCACGAGGACGAACCGTTTCTGTTTAACGGCGTCAGAAAAGGTTGATAAGTGGTTTGACAGACGGATTTTACCCAGGCAACATCGATGCCATATCCTGGTGAGGATGCAGCAGCAGCAGCAACATGCGTATCTACGTACGAGTATCCATAAACCTTTCGATTTCAGTCAGTCTTCGTGTGCGGAAATAGGTAGTGACTTCACTTACTAAAGCAGTAGTGACCCATATGATCAAGTTTGTCATTGGAGAAACAGGCCAATAGAGGCGGAGGAAAAAAAAGAACGGGAAACAGACAAGACACACGGCTGCCAAACCGAATGGATTCCCATAGCCGGATCCAGCTGAAATATACCTTGTGTTTTTCACTCAGCTCGTCATGTATGCATGCATTCAAAGCAACACCAACCACATCAGGGTGCCAATGATTCCTCCAACGAAAGTGCTGATTATCCGTGCCACAAGCCCGAAGGTGGTGTCCCCACGGAATCGAGAGAGTGTAAGCTGAGCCATAATGCTATTTGCACAGTGAGTCAAGCAAATCTTGCAATGTAAGTACGCAAACTCACACAGCCCATACAAATTTGTTTTCTCAAGACATGGTCAGCCAACGAGAAGATTGAAGTGAATATATTGAGGATACATACTGTATGAGTATTCTGCGGATGACTTAAGGAAGGATGGCAACGATAGGAGGACTATAGTCAAATCAGTATCCGAATCCTCCAGCTGCGATGAGGAGCGAATATGTCTCACTTGTCAATATACCGGCTTTCAATGCGAAGAGAACATTTCCTCCTCCTGTACCTTTCGCTACATAATACATCCAGTTTATAGTCTTCTCCAGCACATTTCGGGGAGGTAAGGCATCAGGATCCCGACGGATAGCTTGTCCAAGGACCATTGGAGAAGTCGGATCCAAACCAGGGATTATATCTATGAGGCACCCAAAGTCGGTTAGAACCTTAAAAAGTAGACGAACAAAGAACACACCGGGATTCTCGTCATCGTCCCTCTCCACCATCTCGGATGGCTCCCATGTTGTCCAGTGTACCAACTTCGACCAATCGACCATTGGAAACCATACTCTCGATGACTCTCTGTCAGTTTCCAATCGGATTATCTCACTCAGCTGATATACAGATCAGACTTCACCAAGGGTAAACATGACGGTCATACCATATTTTGAATACTTGCAGCAAACTGCATCAGATGATACTGATAGACAAAGCAGTTAAAAAGATGTCTGTGAGGCACGATTTCGCGCTCCGTCAACGGGTCATCAGCAGAAGTGAACATGGGTCGATAAGGATCGAGGACGGTGAACCTTTTGAGTCATAACCATCAGTGTTTGTAACGTTCAGTTTAAAGATATCCAAAACCTTTTCTTGTTCGTAAACTCGTCCAGATTCAGCGATAATTCGTGATGCAGCTCTTCGTATTTCTTGATCCTGACCTTGCGAATCCGTTGCTTTTCTTCTCGGGTCGCCCAGAAGCTGAAGAGACTGTTTTGGGTACAACTAAGCCAGTCGCATGCGCCCTGAAGCCCATGTTCACAGATTTCGAGCAAGTCTCGGCAGCTGGTGCTCAGTAGCTTGGTGGCCGTTGCAACATGTACCAGCGAATCTGGGTGGGACATGTGCTCTGCTTCAAGGTTCAGATATCGAAGAGATTCAAAAACTCCTACGGCCGATTCCATTCCTGTAGCGCGGGAATGAGCAGTATGGCGAGGGGCTATGTGCCTAGGAGGTGAATGACGTCGTTTGCGATGGTGAACTCCCGTGTAGTGAGTGTGGCGCTGTCCCTGTAAAACGTGATGATGATGATCGTGTTGGTGGCTCTTTGTCTCGGCTACGTTTCCATGGCGATCCGCGTCTTCTGTATTGGTGAATGGTTGGTCCTGGCCTGACGACGCCGGCAGAGAATGAGACGGCGAAGCTAGGGTCGGTGTCGCAGAAATTGACGAGGCAGGAGTAAACTTCTCTCTTGTTGGGTCGATCAATGTATAGTATACAGTCATGCCGCCCGCCTTTACAATGAGCTGCCTCGTCAGAACATGAATCCGAGTATAATCCGAAGGTGCAAAGCGACAATAAACAACGTCCAGCCGTTGCAGACGTGCGGCAGAGGCAAGTAGAGCGAGTGCGCTTTCTGCTTTGCTGACAGCTGCAACGATTGGGGTCGCCGAAAACTCAGAAGTAGTGACATCTTGTTCCAGCCGCTTGTGAAGTTCTTTGGTCGCCGAGACAAGGAATGACAGCGCACTCTGTAAACGCGCAGTGAACACAGCTGATTCAGAGGTGGGAAATAATCCAAGCGACAGAATCAGAGCAATGGCTGTATGGAAGGTCAGCGGGAGGACAATGAGCCGTCCAATCTGTGCTTGCGTCAACCACGTAGGAGTATGCAAACAGTAGACGGACCGTGTAGTAGGGGTACGGAAACAGAACAGCAGTTGTCAAACAAATGTCTGAATCATTTTTTGTCAGCTGACAGTAAACAAACGTGCATTTGTTGCCTTACCAATACATATGCACCCAAAGATACATGCGATGGTGAGCGGCCCAGGACCGAGGCGTGATTTGATATACAGGAAAAAGAAGGTTCCAATGAAGAGAAATACAGCAATTATGACAGTGGGCTAGAATTTCGAATGTAAGCGTAGACCATCATGTCGGCGTGCTGGAGCATACTTACGGCGACTTCGAGGTACTGACCAGAAAAAATGCTTTCCGGGGACGCAACGGGGACTTTATTTGATCGCGCGAGATCCGCCAATTTCATGCCCAAACAAGACCAACTGTGAAAACAAAACTAGTTGGCGAGTAATATGAAGGGTCGGAAATCCACTAACGCCCAAGCAGATGCCGAAAATATGAGAATTCCGAGCTCACGCTGAAGGACGGCAATGAATGGGTCACTTGGAGGAGAGAGAAAAGACGCTAAGCATCAATGAGCTTAATGATTGCGTAGGGACGGATGTCCTAATAATTTACCAATGATGATCAGGAAAGCTGCCTGGGAGTCCTTTGGATTGAGAAAAAGAGAAGAGACAACAACAGATAACACCCACCTGTCCCATCAAATCCAATGTTTCTGGGATGAGAAACAACAAAAGACTGATCCAAGCAGCCAAGGCACTCCGTAAGACCGGTTTCCATTTCGACCAGCTCCAGTTCGCAGGTATCCAGAGGAACACGGACGGGAATTTTTCGGAATGCCAGGGTGGTGATGATTTAGCAGAAGAATTTGCGGCATGCTTGTCTTCATCCTTTGCCAGATGACCGCCTTTCTCTGCGTCCATACTCAGACCGCAGTGCTGTTGGAAGAATCAGGAGATCGAAGTCTTGAGACGATTGAAGTTCGTTTGACTCGGTTTCTTTCTGACCTTGTCCTGAGTCTCAGGAAGATGCGGTGACCTTGAAAAAGCAAGCTATGTAGATGAAGTTGACCTCAGAGTCTGAGTATGCGCACGGCAATGACCGGCATCTCGTCATCGATCCATCTCCGATTCGCTCGCGTATACTTGACAACTTCCTGGTTCCTGTTCCTGTTCCTTTTTGATGTGATAAGCGACGACGTTTCGACGTTCACGCGCACGGACCAGCATCCCTCCGAGTCAAACGACGGGGTCTCAGTGGTGTCAGAGCTAGGCACAGACTTACGTTATGAGTCTGTGCTTGCCAAGACCTCTTCCAACTATACGAAGGGATCGCGATCATCTGATAAGTATCGTGTCCCCGTAGTATGCGTTTTTCCACGCACATTTCCGCTCTCTAACAAGGTCATTATGTGGGAAAGATCACCGAATACTTCCCCGTCGAACTCATTTTTTTTGCCATCCAAACAGCAAGATCCGCCCCATCAATTTTTACACATACAATCGGTACAAATCTGTATTGGTACACTGACGATGCCACAGGTGGTCGGCGATGAAAGTTGGATACATTTTCGTTGATGAGCTTCTGGTCTCGTTCTCCCTGTGTTTTACATCTTGATGTCGAGGTTGATATGAACGGCCTTGACGGCGGTGTAGCTGGAAGGGACCTCAATAAACAAACAGCATCACAAGGGACAGAGGAAAAGTCGCACTTGTGCAATGCATACTCGCCCAACTCCCTCCCAATACCGCTTTGCTTGAAACCACCAAACGGCACATTCGAATTCACTTGGTTCACGCAGTTAACCCACGCCGTGCCTGCCCTGAGCCGATGCGCCGTTTTGATAGCCCGGTTCAAGTTCTGCGTAAACACAGCCGCAGCGAGACCGTATACGGTGTCGTTGGCCTGTCGGATCACGTCTTCCTCATCCTTGAATTTGATGACGACACCGACCGGACCGAAGATTTCTTCTTGGACGATCTTCATGTCCGGGGTAGTGTTGGTAAAGACGGTTGGTGCGATGAAGTATCCTTCAGAGCCTAGACGCTTGCCGCCGGTCTCGACCTTGGCGCCAGCATCCTTGCCGGATTGGATGTAACCCATGATACGCTACGAAAATAAAGTAAGTGAGATAGGGGATGCTACAAGGCGTATGTAGAGACCACTGACATCGAATTGGATCTCAGAGACTTGAGGACCTTGGTAGGTGTCAGGGTGGAAAGGATCCCCGACTTTGATTGACTGAGTCTTTTCTACGAAGCGCTTGAGGAACTCGTCGTAAATACCCTCCTGGACGAAAATACGTGATCCAGCACAGCACGCCTGGCCATGGTTCCAGCTGAGAATGACATCAGCTCTCGACTTTACTTGATTAGTGAAGACGAACAAGATACCAAACGCAGCCCAGTTGACAGCCTGCTCCAAGTCCGCATCGTTGAAGATAATGTTGGGGCTCTTTCCCCCTAGTTCCAATGTTACGTTCTTCAGGTTGCTTTTGGCGGCTGCTTCCATGATCTTGCGACCGACAAGCGTCGATCCAGTGAAGGCAACCTTTTCAATCTTCATGTGGTGACTGATAGCGTTGCCAACAGTGTTACCATATCCAGGGAGAATGTTGACGACGCCCCGAGGGAAACCGGCCTCGTTGATGAGATGGGCCATGCGAATTGCAGTCAGGGGAGTAAATTCGGAAGGCTTGAGAATGATTGCATTGCCAGTTGCGAGAGCGGGCCCGAGTTTCCAGGCCAGCATCAACACTGCAGAGACACTGGTGTAAATATAGCTCTTAAGATAATGATGGAATACGGCGCTCACAAGGGAAGTTCCACGGAATGATTTGACCGACGACGCCAATGGGCTCGTGACGAGTGTAGGTGAGTTTAGCTTCAGTAGTCTGTGAGAATGGGATGATGATATGTTTTGAATGGAAGTGTCTGTTGGAAGCCGCACCTCTTGCACCTGACCGGTAATCTTGTCTGCCCAACCAGCATAGTAGCGGATACAATCGATCGATCCAGCGACATCGGCATTCCTGGCCCAGCTAAATGTTTTACCTGAAGAACGGATCAGCAAACTAGAATTGCAGTTGATTCATGCAGGAAGCTCACCGTTGTCGAGTGCCTCGAGGGCAGCCAGTTCGTCTGCATGGGCCTCCATCAGGACAGCAAGCTTTCCAAGAAGGATACTGCGTCGGGAGGCGGGGGCATTCAAACCCCAGACGGTGTCAAAGGCCTTTTGAGCGACCTCGACGGCAATATCGACATCCTTGGCAGTGGCTTCGGGAACAGGAGTGATGACCTTTCCGGTAGCTGATGGACGTGGTTGACGACAAGGGACTCTACAAAGGAGGATAGAGACTAACCTGGGTTGATGACGCTGTGGAGATGGAGATTGATTAGATGTGCAGGGCGATATGTCAGAGTTCTCACTGAATGGATGTGCGATCAGAGCCCTGACGGAACTCGCCGCCGATGAAGACACCAGTTTCAAAAGAGACCTTGCCCTTGTATGCGGGGGTATCAAACTCGTGAGTGAAGACGGAAGCCATGACGAATGCGTTGGGGAGGGTGGAACAGATAGGAGGCGTATATATAGGGCGCAGAGGCCTCTGAGTATCAAAAAGGGCGACCTAAATCGGGTCTCATTCGTATGGGAATGTACTCTGTCACCTGCTCCGGATCGTGGCAAGGTCATATGCTTCTTCGACGAGTCGACATTACAGATCGAGGCTCATCTCGCCCGGATGACACCAACAAAAGAGCTTTGGAGTGGGGAATAAACCAAAGTCCCCAAAGCCCAACGGTTCTTCGCCGTTCTATCATGGAAAATTGAAAATTGCGGACATTATCTGTCATCCTGGCAGCCGCGGAGGGAATTGGACAAAAGAGTAGTATCTGCGATATAAAAAGACTCGGGAAGCGGACGGGCCTTGCTGGGAATCGAACCCAGGCCACTTGCAGTCGCGGTATTTCGCCCAAAGCAAGTATCGTACCTCTAGACTACAAGGCCGGCTGACAGACGATCCCCCGCGATGGTCATAAACGTGTCACCGGCGATATGGACACCAACTCGGCCGCCGTTGGCTGCCAGTGCATCTTTGTCTTGCCATGACCAACCTTCTCAGAGACGCCGCGTGGCGCCAATCAGCTGTTATATCATGTCTACTCCATATCTGATTAATCTCTCAACGTGTCCGTGCATAATTTTACACAATCACTCCGATCCCCCTTGACGCCGACCACCATGCCGTTTTAAATGCCATTTCCGTGCACCAAAAGCTCCCATCCCACGAATACTTGGGCAAGGCGCAACACTATTGTGACCTATCTGTCGGAACTTCCAAAACGCAATTCTTTCTTAATCGATTGGAAAACGAAATACTTATTAAACTTGTCTGTGCGACTCTATTCTGACTTAGCCTTGCAATGGTATATCCTGTGGCTGCGACGGGTCTTCGCTTTGGTCGCAGACCAAGAACCGATGCTGCCTCCCGTTACAATATTAATTCTGTGGTTCTTCTCCAGTCAGGTGACATCGGGGAACCCGGGCGTATGCAGGGTGCGCAATCAATGGAGGAGCCTCCCAACACACATTCTCGAGATCATCACTCGTGATGCCGCATGACGATGTATGCCATGATTCAATTTCAAGAAAGTATCTTTAACTCCCTGGATCACGATCTCCGACGCTTTTTGTCTTTGTCCGACTCGTATCACAATTAGATGGCAAGTGGTTTAGATTGGCATCTGAAAAAAGGGTCATCCTTTCCAGCATTGACGGTCCTCTACATAGACCCTGTTGCTTGCCGAAGATGGCTCGTCGACTTGATGCAATAGAGCAGGAGCTTGGTATTTTTTGGCAATAAAAAGTTCGATGGTCCCTTCCATCAACCACTGAAGTACTGCCAGTGACGTGTGCGTCTTTCTTCTCCTATAGCGACCGATTTCACTCCTACAGGTACACATCTTCCGATTTGGACGTGACCATCGGTGACCTGTCCGATGGCAGTCTACTTACATCACGATCAGAACCCTTTCTTCTGTCCGGAACACTCTCCCCGCGGACCCGAAAGGGAACGAGTCTCATAGTACGCAGCCGTCTTTGATGACGATCCAATTGGCGTAGTTGGATATCGAAACGTGGCACCACTATAATAGTACAGAAACGAAGTTCCGATCGATAGTGACCAAGTTTATAATACCCGGCCTCAGGCTGATTCAGAGCGTGAGTGAGATCTGGGAACGACTGAAAGACGGCTCGGCTTACCGCTTAGAGTCCCCGACTACTACGGGCCGCAGTGGGCCGACCGAAATCAATACACCAACCAAGCCTTGACCCTCTCGATCGCCTCCTCCCATCCCCCATCCCCCCTCTCCAATTCCGCCACGCTCTCCACCTCCTCGCGTCCCAACTTCAACTCGTTATACAGATGCGGGAATAACCCCTCGCCCGGCCGTGGACCACACACCACCCCCTCGGGATCTTCCCACTTGATCAGGCCCCTCCGCTCGAGCGGATCGTACGGGATGCGGAGCACAAAGACACGGGGATCGGTTGTGAAAAAGTGGACGAGGGTGCCGAGGATCTGCCTGGACGTAGAGAGGTGCACAAAGCCCGATTTCTTGTCGATATCGGACACGGGGAGAACGTCGGGTAGAGCTGCACCGTCCCCAGCCGGGACGGGCGAGGTGTAGGGCACGAGCTTGTATACGTACGTCGGGTTGTCTTCGCTGGCAGTCATCTGGCGTCAACGTGGTACGGGTGATTGATGCAAGATCTCTCTCGTTCTATACATATACTTGTTTGATCCCGCTCGGTCACACACACACACACCTCCATGTGAAAGATAAAATGATAGCGAACTTTCACCAGCGAGAGCAAATGCAAAGGGATGACGGGTATCTCTACGTGGCGGAGAAAAACATACATAGTTACAGGCTTACAACCGATCCAAAAGAAAGGAAAAGAAGAAAAACGAAAGGGATTATCTCCCACAAATGATACACATCCATTAAGAACTTGGCACGAGCAATGAAATGGGCTGGCACAGTCGATAGAAAAGAATGGTCGAATGGGCCACTACAGTAGAGAAAGAAAAAGGGAGAAAGAGGCCAATCCAGAATAGAAATCTCATTCACTAACCCGCACTTCAGCGGATATCGTCCGTCAACACCGCCTTTACACCACCACTCTCCGTACGTCCGCCGTCTCGCGCACGCGCGTGATTCATCCGTTTCTCGTAATTCCCTGCCTCGTCCAAGCGTTCGTGGAAACTCTCCTCCAGCGACCGCGGGAACGGGAAGTGCCCCTCAGGCTTCATAGGAGGCGAGGGTGCATTGATCATCGGTACATTCGCCTTTTTCGATTTCCTGCCCTTTTTACCCTTCCTGCTGGTCCTGCTCCCCGTAGACTCTGTCGATTTGGCCTTGGCCATCGGCGGGGCGTATGGACGTTCGACCGACTGGGCAAGCGGTGTGGGCATCGACGGATCTACCCAATCATCATCGTCCTCTTCGTGTGGGCTAATCTCTTCAAAGTCATCGTTCTTGGAAAAATCATTGAGACAGTCTTCGTGTTTATCGACCTCGAACATCGAGTTCGGACCAGGAGTCATGGGGCCCATGGGATCTTCCTCCGTATCGCCCTCGGAACCTTTCGTGCCGCCCTTGACGCTGCTACGCACGGGAGAAATGGATGCTGACCGTGTGTCAAAGAATTCGTCTTCACCGTCGCGTCTGCGCATAGGCCGTCCATCTGGGCCTTCGCCGTCGACCACTTCCACACCATCTTCTTCCTCGAGGTCCATATCCATTTCCTCGGGATCAGAAATGGACTCGAGACCCATGAATTCATCCGAGTCAGACGGCCATGAGGGAGGCTCGTCTTGGATGGTGAACATTGTCTTGTACTTTGTATTGAGCTGATGATGGCAAATGCAAGTCAGACCATCGATAATAATAAGAAAAGATTACAATGCAGACCTCGTTGACGCGCCGTCTCAGGTCGATCCAGTCCTTTTCTTCCTTGCACAGAAAGCCAATGAGCATGCTGGGATCAAGACCACTGAGTGGCATCTTGCGGACACGATCGCAGTGAAAGGTCCGTAGTTCTAGGGTGTTATATTGTGTGACGTAGTGCTCTGCCACTGTGTCCAAGTCTTCCTCTTCGATTCCGAGCTCGCGGGGATCCAGTTCAGCACCGTTGAAGTGAGGAGTCGGTGAGGCTGGCATACTTGCAATTTGCCAGCGCGATAGGTGTTGCGACGAGGAGGAGGAGGAGGCGCTCGAATCAGTTGAGAGTTGGTGTTGTAGAGGGGATGGAGACATGGGTGCGTGGTATGAGAACGTAGACGAACCTGTCCTCACGGACGACGGAGACGTGGGGGCGCGATGATGATGGGAAGACGAAGAGTGTGCACCGGGAGAACGCGTTGCTGCGCGCCTATCTGATGCGTTTTCGGGTGTGGTCTCGCGCGTGCGAACGGTAGGATAGTCATGTACAGATGAAGGCGGTGCGGGACGGAGGGGAACCGTCGCACGTGCGTGGTGGGGATCGAGGTAGAAAAGATTATCAGCCTGAGCGCCCATAAAGTAGTACGAAGACGAGGGGCGCCCTCCTGCGATGCCGACGGATTGAGGGAATGTATACAGTGCCTGCCGAGAACTGATTCAGATCACAGTTGGGGACGGAAACGACGGGGCTTACTTTGATGGGCTCGTAATAAATAGGATTAACGCCGTCGATGCCCAGACGAATGCCAATCAACACAAGCACTGCCTGACCGCCCCACGACGATCTCACGTGCCGGCGTGGAGAACCGAGGTGGGCATTGGAAGCGGCATATACATCAGACTGATACACTACCCCGTCTGCGGCGATTGCCACCCCGAGGCCTGCTTCGGGGAAGGCATTTACAAGGGTTCTGTGGCGGGTGCTGAGGATGCTGCAGATAAAATGGCGAGATGGGATTCTTACTTGATTGCACCAGCGGCTGTGCTGGGACCGAACCACTGACCGACGTCCTTTCCGAGGTCTTTACCAGCGAGAGCCATGCGGTGAACGCTAAACGGAGCTTGAGGCAACGGGGAATCGAGGAACCAGGTTAGAATCTGGACATATGTGGCAAAGTCGTTTGTGTGAACAGGGTACGGAGGGCGCCGCCATTCTGGGACAGGGCGCAACTGAGCAAATGGACGACGTGGTGTGGAATGAAAAACATGTGCTTACCTCGGCCAAGGTGTAGATGAAGAAGGGCATTGGCGAGTAATGATTGACCTGTGCGCAGCATGCAGCCCCAACCAGCATCGCTCGTCCAGCCCTTTTCGCCTGAGCCTGGCCAGTTCCACTTTCTGGTGCGGGGGCTAGAGGAAATTGCAAGCTGGGCACCGGAGGCCAAATCGGCGTCGAGGGACGAGAGATTGGAGTCTCTGATGGGAGGGAACTGGCTGCGATAGGTGAGCCATATGCGAGAGGTGAAATCGGCGTAGAAGGCGGGTGGCCAGTTAGCCGCGGGGTTCTTTGCAGTGGGTTGCTGAGAGTGGGAGATTTCGGAGAGGGTGGCGGAGGAGGACGAGTTTGAGCGGAAGGAGGGAGTGCGGCGAGAGTCAGTTGATGGACGGCGTACGGGAGTGAGTTGTGGGGGAGGTTCGTAGCCTGGATGTTGTACGCCGAGGAGCCAGATGGGATCGGAACACTTGTCTGGTGTTGAGTCGCTGTCGAGGAGGAATCGCATTGCACGGTCGAGATGACCCTTGCCGTGTTTGGCGGCGTTGAGGAGGGGATTTGACTTTGACTTTGGTGAGGACATGTGGGTAGAATGTGAGAGGATGGAGGGCAGGGAAAGGTCTGTGGAAGAGGAGCTGAACGTGTGTGAGAACCAGCCAGACAGTCTAGTGGGCAGATCGGATATGCGCGTCGATGACGAGGGAGTGTACACTGATACCGACGGTCGCATCTCCCCAGCAACGCTGAACGGTCGCTCGCCCCGTCCCCAACCCCGACCCCCCTCACCGCTCTCGATGATCACCGGTATCTCAACGCTCTCCTCGTCGCTGTCCACGGCCACAGCCTCCTCGTGCGCATTCCGGCTCCCAGGCCGGCTCTTGCGTGCTCCCGCGTGCTTGGGCGACGCGGCAGACGAGGGGGGAGACGTGTGTGTCGACGAGCTTGAGCTGGCAATGCTTGCGGAGCTGTCGGTCGTGGCGGGGTCCGTCAACGACTTGGACCTCTGCTTCTGGAGGAACTTGGGTAGCTTCGAACCGTGCTGTGGTCCATGGCTGGGCGACGGCGGGGGCGGGGGCGTACTGCGTGACTGTCTGGACATTGGGGACGTCTGTGTGGACGTCGTCGTCGGCGGCGGCGGCGGCGGTGGAATTGTTGTTGTTGTTGTTGTTGCAGCCGACAGTGTTGACGAACCAGCCGCGTTCCTGTGCTGTGTCTGAGTTGAGTTTGGACTTGTCAAGCCACTAGCGAAGCGCTTCGAGTCCACAGTCGCACGAAAAAATATTCGAGTCTCTTATCGGCATGCTACCAGAATGTCCTCCTCCTCTACCGACCCGGCTAGACCGTATGTACCCATCGACTAACTCTCTGATTGATCTGTTTAGTCAACTTTGCTGATCTCGCTGTCATCGACCTATCACAGGCACACGCTCCAGCCTGAGAGCCTCAGCTTAGCGATGCCTTTCGCACCAATGGCTTCGTCTACGCAATAAATACCCAAGCACAGGTACATCTTATCGCCTCCCTTCCAATACCCACTCATCGCGCGGATCAGCGCGATCGGATTTTCGACATTGCATACGTGCCCTTTACGGCTGTGCCCCCCAGAAGAAATCAAGATCTAGCGATGAACTCGGCTTCTATACCGGGGATTCTGGGCAAGTACATCGTCTTCCCCAATTAGTCCCTCTGGTTCACGACGATTCTAAGGCAAAAGGTGAACTCTATTGACTAGATCGTACAATATGCAAGTGGGTAGTCTCGCAACCGTTCGGCACTAGTGACGTCACAAAACATTCTCGTCCTGAGGCTCTTCGCCCCTTCTTGTCTGAACTCGATGCTTTCTCTCGCCACAACCACTTCAAATGTTCTCATCCTCAGGTAATTCACAATCATGACACCTGGTCATTTCGGTCTCTATACGATCCCCACAGGCTCATCGCACTGAGTCTCGAGCTGCCCGAGGAAACACTGGTGCAGAAACCTAATTTCTACAGAACTCAGTAACTCAGTATAGTATAGTCACATCCATGAAATAGTACGTGCCTACATTCCCCTTCATTTCATCTCTTTCTAACGCTATTTGGTCTCCAGTTACAGGCGCACGCAAGAGGAAGAAGAACTGTCAAAAAATGTCTGGGCCTTGGGCCGCACAGGTATGCCGTATTGGCAGCACTAAAAATACGTAAGTATTAGAGTCTGTATCTCTCAGACATTGGTAGCATATCCATTCTCTGAAGCCAATCCGCGGGTAGCCTGCAGATCCTTATGCGGCAAATGGAACTGGGTCCGGCATATTCGTAATGCACTGGTGCGTCCTCCTTCCCATTGTATCGTGACATCTCACATACAATAGGACAGGCCAACCGGGATATAATGGAATCTTAACAGACATTCTACTTCGCCATGCCCGATAAGGAGGTGCCACTCGTTCCTCTTGCACACAGCCCGGTACCACAGCGTGTGGGAATCGAGCGACGGTGTCCTGAAGAGGAAGCACCACTTTCAGAAACGTGGAGGAAGGTAAGGACCCACTCGTACGGGCGTATAGCGCTGAAGAAAGGAACAGAGAAGAAGAACTCGTTGAGGTTATCGTCGTGAAGTACCACAATCAGTAGGTAACATCTTCCTTACTTCCGCGTACGCCGCAGCTGATAGTGCGCTACATGGTATCTATATTTTATTTCGCCGCATTGGTTATTCCGGATAGTCAGATCTGAGTGTTTTGGGCGAGGCGAAACGTTCACTTCCATGCACAGGATTGCGCAATCCTCAAATACCGGGATAGACGCTTCGCTTTCAGACGGCAGTGTTACTTCCGCGGATTGCCCAGGTACTACGGAACGATATGTAAAGCGTGCGAGCCCACGGGCGCGATGGGATCCCCTGATCAGATGGGTGCTGCCATCGCCACGGTCAAAAGTGGAAGAGGGGGAAACGCCGCTCTCACGTCCAGCTTCTTTCACCCCGCCGACCGAGCCACTGCGGAAAAAACATTGATCCATCGATCACACCATCCTCCTTTGGGTGATGTAGCCATGTGGTGACTACTGTTGCGAGGAGACCGTCGAGCGTCGCAACGTGAACGAGACGGGTGTGGAACCATGGTCCTCGTGCTGCTACAGTGTCACGGTACTGCGACCGAGCACCCACGAAACAGCCCCTCGAGTCTCGACGAGGCTTGTGCTCACCTACCTACATGGCCCTGTTAGATCAGTAGCCGAACGAAATGGAACGGTATGTACTGTAACATACTAGTAGGACATCGCATCACATTAAGTGAATCGTTGATCATGCATAGATATCCTATTCACTGGCATACCTCGGACCCGTCGAAACTTGGTTTATCACGACGACGCCTCATTCTCTGGATTTTCAAGTCCTCTCAGCTCATAATGACTGACACGTCCCTTTCGAGAGCTACTCCTGGCAACTGTGATACCATATCTGACGCTTGACAACCCCATTCACCATCTTAGAGTCACAGACCGGCGGTACAAACAGTATGCACTTGGCTTCGTTCAAGTGACGATGAACGTCGTTCTCACCACGTGAAGCTAGCTCTCCGAATCCCAGTGAATGTGACTTGGTCGCATTGGGTGTAATTGAGTGGCAAACTAAATTACGGATTTGTTTTACACCAACATGGATAAATAGCTTGGGAATATCGTGCTCGCCAAAGTACCTGTAAATTCATTGCGGAAGAAAGAGTGCGTGCGTCGTTCCAGTGGATACTAGGCAGTATCGATCCTACTTCATTTAGTGCCTAATAGTGCCGCTGTATGAGGCCGAGGCGTGAAGACGCATTGGAACGGGGTCGGGAAACTGGTACGCATGAGCACTAAACCAAGTCTCCGACAGAGCCAAAGTCTTACCTAGTGCCAAGTGCAGATTCATATTTGATTTCAGGACGGATGGGATTCCCCTTCTCATCCGTCGGCATAGTAATATCAAACAAGTAAATGATTGAGACAATGGCTATCCACAGCGTGTCTTCTGCGAGAAGGCGACCGGGACAAATCCTAGAAATTACAATAAATAAATCCATGTAACTTTGACGGACTCGGGCTGAGCATGGCTCACCTACGACCAAATCCAAATGCAATTTCGCGCGGATCTTGGATGTCATTGCGAAGTGTTCCATCAGCATTGATGAATCGTTCTGGAATAAATTCTGAAGCATTGGCATACACTGCCTCATCGTGCAACATATGCCTCGAAGCATATCAGATCGAGCACCATGACAAGCAATGAAGGTTGTACCAGGCATTTGCAATAATGGTCGTCCCTGCTGGAAACTCCCATTGTCGATAAAAATCTGTCTGGGTGAGGCGGTGGGGGGCAACTGAACAAAACATCATGTGAGAAAGGTCGAGGACAAATTCCAGTTACTTGCCTAGTGGTGCAACAGGATTCCATCTTGGGGTGTTCGGTTATTAAACGCAACCAAATTTCATGTTGCAGAACTAACCTTATTATTTCTAGCACAATCGCGTCCATGAAAGGCAGCTTAGGACGGTCTTCTAGAGACGGCAGTCGTCGACCTCGGATCACTCCATCAATAGCTTTCTGCCCCTCCTTCAGAACTTCTGGATGAAGCATCAGGGCTAAGATCGCAGTTTCGAGACTGCTAACACTCTAAGTGAAGGAGTATGGTGGATGGATGAGTATAGTTATAATTGGATTAGGCGTCGCGCTCACTGTGTCGGCACCGGCTGCAATGGAGAAAGCAAATGGTCGATGTTAAATTCACATTTTTGTTACTAAAAAATAAAAATAAAAATTGCAACGAACCGACAT
>JBBPOK010000473.1:0-23295 GCA_038091415.1 Leccinum variicolor
TCAACTTTATTCCTGGTGACCTGTGCTGGTTATATGTTGTAGATATATATGAATACTCTCTGGGGACACATTATTTAAGATCATAACCCGCATATTCCAAAAATGCGGTTATGTTTTTCTTTTTTTTTCAACAAATATTCATTACTACTTTGTGGAATGTTTCTGAGTACAAACAAAGCGCTCAAGCGATGTATTACAATGTATACAATATATTTATATATACAGATGCATATGAAGTTGGAGAGAAAGCAGAGGAAAAGCGAAAAAAAAATATCTATTTCGGAAATCAGACATATTCACATTTGGTAATGTTCCCAGGCGGGAGGCGGGAGGGCGGGCAGTACCCGTGGGTATTATTATTATTACTAAAAGGAAGCGCCAGGCGAGGCTCATCTGGCACCTCATATGAGGCTCTCGAATGGATTCAGATGGAGGATCAATTTTAGAAGCAAGAGGCCCGACACCTCAGAGGTTAGATACCTGTAACATCGGAAGTGGGCCTTTTAGGTATCTATTGGTGCCGAAGAGGCGCTGCCTTAGGTGGACGGAAGAGGGGACGAGACTGAAACTCAACACAACAGGAACAAATAATTTTTTTTTTAGTTAAACGTTCGCACACACATCCATCTGCTTGGAGCGCGGCCATTTGGGAAAATTATAAACCCTCCTCCACGGGGATTGGACCTTCTGTCCTGGACCGTCGGGTTCCTCTAAGTAAATCACTGGGTGTGCTCCTTACGAGCATCACTGATTCTGAAAGATGTATCAAATAGACTGTATACCTTCATCTCATTTCCAACGACCTATTGCAGTGTTGTCAGGAGATGACATGCGATCTGGTTACCGTCCGATTTGCAGACCAAAATTGCCTTGGGGCGGCGACACTTTGTTTGTCGTGCGTCAAGTTGGCTGTGCCGCCACCGCCCGAAGTTTCCGTGATCTCCAGCAAAAACCTTTTGGACTGGGGAGCTCAGGGAGCGAAACCGCAACCCTGAGGGTAAATCGTGTGCGAGGAATGGCGATCTAGGTCGACCGAACCAGATCGGTCAGGGCCGTGCATAGTATATATTCATGGTGCGGACTCGGACTCGAGCCTTGGCGAGCGTGGGCGCGGATTTTTCGAGCCTGTCAATGCAAAAGCTCTACCCCCAATCTCTGACTCGGAGCAGAGTCTCCCGTAGGCAATTAAAGCCTGAGCCTGACTCGGACTCGGAGGAAGACAAGTCGTTCCTTCTCAGGGCTATTATTATGCCGATCGATTGCGCCATTTTGCTTACTAAGTACGACCGCCGCTCGCGTTCGATCGATCTATTGATTACTGTTCACTCCGACTCTCACTCAATAGTCAATTGCGTTTCCGAATTCCCCCTTCCTGGAGTCTTGGGCTGGAGAGTATATCATCGCAATGCCATTGGTCAACCTTGTCACCAACGTTAAGGTCAGGACTCAGGATTCCTTTTCTTCCGAAACGTTTTTCGCGATTCTCAGTGAATTGTTAGCTCGACGAAAATGAGACGCGATCATTCATCGTAGATTTCACCAAGGTGCTTGATTTGATCCATTGTCTGCGATCGCGAACTGATGGAATCTGTTATTCTGCAAGTTCTGCTCTCAGACGATCGGAAAACCAGAGAGCGTTTTCGTCATTGACTTCAATTACAACCCTTATCTCGCAAAGGGAGGAACGTTTGAACCCACCATCCGGATGCACGTCGTAAGCATTATCATGCACATCATCACCCCCTGAAGCCAGATGCTGACGACGAAAACTATTCAAACAGATGTCTTCGTCGAACACGACCCCAGAGAACGCGCGCAAGTGGACGGATGCGTTCTTCAAGTATTTCGATACTAGACTCGGCGTTCCCACGGACCGTGGTCATCTGTAAGCCCACTCCAGGCGGGAAGTGACAGGTCTGACACGTTACGCCGTGTGATAATTTCCAGCTCATTCACGGACCCCGGTGATCAATTTATAGGGCGAGTTCTCTTTCATGTCACACTTATGATAGTGCTGATTGATGCTGATGTTCCTTGATTATCAGTGTGAATGGGATCACTTTGGCAGCCTGGAAGGTTACGCAGCAGTAAGTAATGAACAACTTCACGGCATCGTCGTTGCGAGCGGCATGGTCGAGAGCGAGTCGTTGACCCGGAGCTTGTTAGTACCTGAGAGTCGAATCTTGTGGTCACATCTAAAGATATGTATTTGCTCCCGTACTTGCAGTCGTTCGGGACCCCGCGTCACTCAGGGTGGACGACTGTGTGTAGAAAATAACGTGTGCCTGCTAGTGCCGTCTCTGATACTCTGTCTCATCTCCTTGCCATCATGCCGTTGGTCAGGCTCAGTACAAACGTCGAGGTAGCTGGATATCTGAACACATGGCACGCACGCAAACACTAACCTTGCTCACCACGAATCAGGACAGCTCGGAGGACGCAAAGAGGGCCTTTGCCTCCGATTTCTCCAAGGTATTCAGTACACGCATGAATTGCCCTGCCAAATCTCCATGTACAAACATGACGCTTGCATGTATAGTTTTGTGCCAAGACGCTCGGCATAGAAGAGAAATATTTCAATGTCGACGTCTCCTTCAATCCCCAGCTCACGTTCGGGGGCACGTTTGAGCCTGCGATCATGCTTCACATCGTCCGTACACCTACCTCCAAGTCGCAATCGCGCCCTCGCTGACCCTCGCGTCTCCCACCGATAGATATGCCTCGATAGCGTCAACCCAACGAATTCGCAGATATGGTCCAGAGAGTTTTCGGCCTACTTTGAGAGCAAGCTGGGCGTACCGAACACCCGAGGTTTCATGTGAGCATTACTTTGAAACCGAGACTGTCGACGTGGGTTAAAGATCTGCTTTACTAGGACTTTCCAGGACCCCGGTCCAGCGTACATCGGGTAGGTGAACCTGCGCTGGCATATCGAGCCTATACTCGTTAACAAAAAGTCCTCTCTAGGACTCAGGGAACTACGGTCGAAACCTTGCGAGCGCAGCAATGAATTGGCATGTTGGCAAGATGCATCGTCGGCCCACAGAAATGTGCCGCGGGGAATCTTGAGCAATTTAGTTCGATACTTGTTACGGGTTCGCATAAGTGAATCGCTTGAGTGTATTCTCGAGAAAGAACCGTGACCTGCGCAGCCCATTCGGCTCCATCATATCAACAAACGCGAGTGGATGATAAACCAGATTGGCAAGTAATCTCTCACGTGGTGGCACTATCAACCGATCACCCCGGATCAGTTACGGGATTTGCGATTCGGCATCTCCGGCACGGACCGGTAGATACGGTGGAGTACTACGAGAGGGAGAGCTGGCGCCCGCCCCTGGTTCATGTGAACCAGAAAGGAACTTGTGCCTGCTTGCCCCCCTTTACTTCCCACTACCATCATGCCATTGATCTGGCTCAGCACAAACGTCGAGGTAGCTGAATGTCTGTGAAACCTTTCAAGCACTAACTTCTTCATCACGGGTTAGCTTGGCTCGGAGGATGCCAAGAGGGCCTTCACTTCCGATTTCTCCAAGGTAAGCAGTGGATCCCCCGTATCGTCATTCACACCCATCATCCGGGTCGCACACAGTTTTGCGCAAAGACGATGGGCAAAGACGAAGGACTTTTCAATGTCGACGTCTCCTTCAATCCTCATCTCATGTATGGGGGCACGTTCGACCCTACGATCATGCTCCAGATCGTACGTACACGAAGTCGCAATTCATGAACCACGATCTCGCTAACCGTCGCCGGTAGCTAAGCCTTTATGACGTCAACCCGACCAGTGCGGAGCTCTGGTCTAGCGAGTTCTCGGCCTACTTTCAGAGCAAGTTGGGTGTGCCAAAAGACCGAGGTCTCATGTGAGCGTTCTTTATATCAAGAACGGGTGACGGCGACGTCTCTAAAACGTTCGCGCTAGGGCCTTCCAGGACCCCGGTGCAGCGTACGTGGGGTAAGCGAACCTGTGCTGACATGACGGGCTCTCTCACCAACTTACTCCTTTCTAGGATGTGGGGTTCAACGGTCGAAGCCTTGCGAGCGCAGCATGGGAAATGAAACGGGATTTGGACGGGATTGGCATGTTGTATGGTCGTCGTCCTACTACGCCGTTGGTTGGGATATCTTCGCAATTCAACAAGTTGATATTTGTATATGTTAAGCGTATATTGAATGTAGGCTCGCGGTAGAACTGTTTGTTCAGCTCCATCAGCGGTGCCAGAAGTAGCGTAGTATTTCGAGTCCTTACCTCGTCAGTTGTCCTCGCTCGCTCCCGAGGACGAGCGCCTCGAGCCATTAGATTATATATATATATGATACAGCATGATCGCACGAGAGAAGAACCTGTTTCATTCCCTGTTTTATGGTCACCTAAAAGCCCTTGTTTTACTGTAAGTACCATGTTACATCTTTGCATCGTACACCGTTGATGATCAGAAATAGCCCGCCGAAAGAGGGGGCGTCTTGCAAATTAGATGATCGGTACGAGTATTTAGCCTAATCGTCCTGTATGATTGCTGCTGCTTGGTTCTACCCCCACGTCGTCGAACTTGAAGTAGTCGAAAGTCACAAGATATGCCTACGATGGGCCAGGAGATGCGTCGTCGGACGAACAACTCTCAGGCAATACTTCTTCAAGTTGCCCAGGAGTGATCGTCTTTTCCACGTCCTGTCGTTAATTGGTCACGAAAAGAATCACTGGAAGGCTTCCGATTGAGAACTTACTCTTCCCGATGTCGTCATGCTGCGCCAGACGGATAAATCTATGGTCGGCATACTCCACAGCGGCCGCGATGGCGTTTGTGATTGGAAGCTACATCCAGACCGTGAATTAAGCCTGAAATTACGTTGAGACTGGGCTCGATCAGATCAAGTGTGGAAAGGCTAACATGGCCACTGCCAAAAGAAAAAGTGATCAGTATATCTAAGCCACTCAGACGCCCAACAAGCTTACATAGTGTGTTTGTGTAGAGCTTGCTCTTGCACAACTGGAATGGCATCCTGAAATGTGTCGGTAAACATCAACGATGAAAAACAGGGGATGGGCTCACCAGTACAGGTTGTTTCTCGAAGAAAGGTAAGAAGAAAGCATGCCAATCTGAACTATTGACATCAAGATGGCCCGGTTGATTGTAAACATGAACATCGTCTTCAGCGTTTCTGATCGCCTGTGACCAAGTATCAATAATCTGACAGCGCACTGACCAACGACCTGCCTTACTTCGAACCAAAGCATGGCGGGGTTAAAATGTAGCAGAAACAGGCCGACGAAAGGAGATCTGACATGAGAGAGAATGTCTCCTCGATTGTCACGCAGGTCTGAAATGCAAACACGAATGATTCCTGTAACCACGAGACCTGGAACCTGAAGCGTCGGACTTGCCTGGAACAAGTTCCGAGAAAAAGAAGACATCGACCAGATACCGATGAAGGTGGTTCTCACTAATAGAATATGCTCAGTCTCGCACAGACCCTAGTATAATTCTGACAGCGTGCGCACCGATTCCTACCCCTGGTAAGACGAGAGTGAGAGATGTTCCTCGATAGTCATCGGTAAACCTATGCACGCTCACCGAAAGCCAGCAGGGCAAACACGAACTGTCAACAATCGGTTTGAGCCGTGCGCGCGAGATAACGTCATGCATAATACCCACCACAAGGGCCGGTGCAGTTCGTCCTAGCGGTAGAGCATTGATGGCACAGTTGACTGCAAGGTCACCATTGTGGTCAAGGGTTTTCGCTGGGACGTAGGAAACTGCATACCAACATAGACCCTGCTGGCAAAAAAGACTTGAACGCTGCGTGATCGTCAGCAGACTAACCATATGACGAAAAATACACGTACAGGGCTGTCACAAGGGCTGTCAACCCATTTTCGACTACCCACGGTCTATGTAATTATTTGATGTATCAGGGCGTAATTATGGTTAAAGCTTCAACTTACGTAGGTACCTGTTGTAAAGCCTCTACAACCCCGAAATTCACAATCTGGAAGACAGGTTAGTTTGCGTATGGGTGGTTGACTGCGAGGACACGAACGAAGTAGTAATAGATGGTCGCCCCCATTAGAAGGCTCGTTGCAGAATCAAAAATGCTTTCTGGGAGTTAGAAGTTTGCCGTGGGTAATTATAGCCAAAGCCCTCGTACAGCAAGGAGATCACCTGGAAACTTGCATTAATTCCAGTAGTGTCCCCAATGCGACGAGACTCACCAATGCCTTCATTGGCCATCGATCTTTGTTATTCCTCATGAAGTAGAGATAACCTTGAACAAGCGAGATTCCGACAAAGCTGGCCACCACAATGCTTGAGCATGCCGGACAAGGGTTTGATGGACGATGGTACGCACGATGTAGACACGACGAAGCCTGTTGCGACGAAGGAAAGGGATTCAAGTTCGACTTTTGGACAAGCCAGAGTGAAAACAGACTGGAACACACTCACCCCAGTACATCGCTGCATATAGTTCAGCTACTGTGACCAGGTCACCACTAGGGTTAACCACGGTAGCCATGGCTGAGACGATTGTGATTAGAGTTGGCAGCACGCGGAGCTTTCGTTGGAGGTCAACGAGCTTAGAGAGACGTGCCACACCTCGACTTATTCTTCAAGGAACGGGGGGAGGGCAGGGGTGGGTGGGTGGGATCCAGGGTGAGCAAATCGAGCGAATGGAACAGGCATGCCTTTTCAAAGTTCTCGCACTTCCGCATGCATGCATGTCGGCAACCAAGTTACATATCCTGACCAAGCAGGTAGAACCCGAGCATCTATCTGAAAGAGGCTATTATTCCTAGCCACAGGTGGCACGCCGTGAGCACACGCAGTGACTAACACGATCGATCGATCGAAGAGGTCAAAGTAACCGAACAGAGTTCTGGACCAGAGGTACTGGAAATGGGAGGCGCAGGGTGCTCCATTTAGCGTTATCGATTGATGTGATGGACTCATCCGTTTGACTTACGTTTCTTATCACCGGCCAACAAGTCTGATACTATGTGGCAATTGATGAAAAAATGCAACTTGGGCAAATGTCAGCGTACATAATAGTACTTCAACTTTGTAAAATTGAGTTGGTTGTTAGCCGAACCCATGAGAAAATGTGGCAAAGGAACGACGAAGGGGACAAGCACTTCGTCATTTTTCCTGATTCGCGGCCTTGTGAATTTGGGCTGACTTGCGAATATTGGGGCTGGGAATGAATGCTAACTTCTTGAGTGGTATACCTCGCGACCCTGAGTTCCACCTATGATAGTAAATGCACTCAAGGCTGAAGACGAATAGGGAGACTCGTTCAACCACAACACACACTCCCCAAGAAGGATGTCTGCATCCAAGACCCATAGCTCTCCCGGCCAGAACCGAACGCGTATGCAAGTATTCAAGTTGAAGGTGCTGCTCCAGAGCGTCGACGCGGTATCTTTGTTCTTTCTCTTTGCCTCAAAATGGCGATATTGTGAATTTGACTCAAATGGTAAACGGAGTCCCACGCTGCCGGCGGCGTCTCCCGGCCCTTGGCCTGCGCGCCGCATCTTACAGCCAGTTAGCGTCACTATGTAAGTATAGCGCGTTGCATACCCATCGCCCTGAGGCCTTCGTGCCCAACACCTTCGACGATGGGGAATTCAAAGAGATTTTTTTCGTGCAAATGGCGCAACATAATAACGCTACATGGAGTCAAATTCAAGAAGCCACCCTTGCGCCCTCGACCTAATGAAGGAATCTCCTGCTACACAGAGTCACCGGCCCGGTCTATCGAAAACCTGGACAGTGTGGACGACCACGCAACATATGGTACTGATGCTCCGGTAACACTTTGATGCGGCAGTACTACCCTTTGTTGATGGAAAGGTAGTTCATCAGAGGGATTGTTGGTCCGGGGCTCAGGATGCACACTACGAAATCGGAGCGAAAAGAAATAGTGCTGCTCCCCCATCACATGAAGCTGACCCCGTAGAATGACATGATACAACCGATTGGAAGGTCGGATTAGGATCGATATGCAACGCGCTGTAATGCGTGTGCGATTCGGAGCGGATGGCAAAGGACCCCGCCTCGAGCACCAGAAAAATACATTCGCTAGAGCGACATAGCAGATAATTCAGGGCTCCTCATGGGTGTCGCCCTCCAGAGTTACTCATTAGTCAAGGAACAACTGACGTGATAAATGGTACACACCAAAAGTCATATTCCAAAGCACATTCTTAGAACTGTTTGCAGACGTGTATGAGAAAATTCGCTGCACAAAGCCTTCCTATCACCGTGCTGGTTCTCTTGGCCAGGTGAATTGCAAAGGGTGGACAATATTAGAGGGTCGTGAAGTACACTTTGGCACTGACTTTGCCTCTGTTTTGGCATATATTAATACATAGAACACGCTCCAGGTTCACAAAGGTAAGAGAGGATCACTGCACAAAGTTCAGCCCGTATGAAACGTTGGATCTGATATTTCAGGTACCTACCTGCGCAAGATCGACGACCCTAATATAAAATTATGTTTTCTTCTGCGCCACCGATGACTGACAACGAGCGAAAGATCCTGCAACGCGTTCCTAACGACCAAACAGCTACAGGGACGATTCCGCCAGGTCTTTCAGGTCGCGAGCTTTCGCAACCGTATCTGTGAGCTTGGCTAAAGAAGTGACGGTAGTGTCCCCAGTTCCAGACATCTGATGCTTGACCTTGGCCAATAACTGCTTCGTTGCCCAGTCCAAGTAGGCAGACTTGCTCGTCTCCCACGGCCGCTTTCCAGGATCTGGCAGAGGTAGTTGAGTCAATGCTGCAGTGGACTCCGGCGTGAGGGGCGGGAGAGACGAGATGGCCGAAAACATGTGTTCTAGTTCATCAGGGACCTGCCCAAGCTCGCGAAGCTGTGGCGACTCGAGGAATGACAACTGTTTTAGTTGTTTTTCGCTTCTGCTGGCTAGTGCTTCAGACGTCCTGACAGCCCGAGTTAACAAGCGCTTCAAGCGCTGTTGCTGTCAACACGCAAGTCAAGGGGGTAAATCGGGGGTTACACCAAGGCCACCGCAAGACACTTGCCGCATCGACCATTTTGCGCAGCTCATCAATCTCTGACATGAGCTCAGTTTCTCTCTCCGGTGGATAAGTCAGATCAAGGCCTTCTTGATGCGGCACGACAATGGGTAAGTCTGCAGGGATGGCAAAGATATTGCGCAGGGACCAGGTTTCGAAGAAGTCGAAGGCGATGTCTGTATGGTACTCTAGCAGTGTTTGAAATGCGACGAGCCCTTGCTCGACCTCCTGCGTGCTGTCCCAGTCTTCAGAGACTCTTTGTTCGCGGTCGGTGGCCCAGCGAAACAGAAACTCTTCCAAACCATCAACGGCATTGGTGATAGCTTCGTTGGCAAAGTTGATAATATCGTCGAGCAGAAGCTGAGGAGAGAACTGAAGAATTTCGGGGAGAAGAACGGAAGGCACAGTCGGTCCCTGCGGCGCGCTCATCGTAGTCGCCTCGAGATAGCAGAAAATACGTGTACACAACGCGTCTTCAATAACCTCGGCTGAATTCCTGTTGACTTGAAACACTCACTTCTCGCAGGACATCGACCCTGGAGAACCTCTACTATGGCTAACAGTGACTGGACCGTTGATTCCAACGAAGCCCTTGTGCTTTCCTTGGGTGGGTGGCAGGCGTCGTTAGTTCAACACGCTAGGAACTCATATGACTTGCAGTGCGTGCACAGGAAGACAAACAAGTGCTTCAAGACGGAGAGTCCTTCGAGGAGTTCTATCCAACGTTCACATATCCCGTGAGCGCAACCCCCCAAGTCCTCAAGTCCAACCCAGACTAAAACCAGATAGATATTTGGGGAAGACGAAAAGATTTATGGTTACCAAGATCTCGTCATTGACGTATGACTATTCTGTTGTATCCCATCCGAAGACATAGATTGACACGCGCACTGTGTAGTACCGTTTCGCGTCCGGATCATTGGCAGGATATTTGTCAGTTCGCTATGCAGGGAAGCTCCCCGCATCATCAACGGTGGATGACGTGGAAGGTATCCTTAGCTCATTCATTCCTCCGGGTGCGTGTTTCCTCTGGTTGCGTGTGATTTGAATGTGCAGAACACAATGCAGGATACGAAACGGGAGAAGAAGCATTCCTTGCCCGTATCGAGGAAGACGCCACATCCTTTCGTCCAATTGGTAGATGCATCCATTCATACACGCGTCCCACACCGAGTGCATCCTCTGGGGAGAGCAATGTAGAGTTTGAAGTGTACCATGTAAGGTCCAACTGTGCATGATTCTACATGCGTGACTGAATGCTATAGGCCACCTTTCAAGATCCTGGTTTCAGGGAATATCACAGGAAGATACAGATATTTATCCTGCTATACATCGAGGCTGGCTCATATATCAACGAAGAAGAGGATGGCTGGGAATTTGTAGTACTGTTGGTCACCCGGTCCCTTTCTCAGCATCCCGGGCGTTGGGTAACCACATTAGCAGGTTCGAAAAGCGAAAGAGGAAGGATGGAACACCGACATATCATTTCGTGGGCTATTCATCGCTGTACAACTTTTACTGTTTTCCGGAAAAAGTCCGCTTGCGACTAAGGTGAGTCAACTCCCTCTGGCCACTGGCATGCTTCACCTATCAACCCGATCCAACTCATTCGCGAAAAAGCCAATTTGTTATACTTCCTCCTTACCAGAGGCAGAGTCACGGATGTAAGTGGTTGTCCAGTCAAGATACCTCTCGTACACCAACAGCATCTTCCCATAGCCAAGCTCTATGCCGCGATTTACAATTTCGTCTTGTCACGCCCTGACGTATCTGAACTGACTGTGGAAGACCCAGCGGAGGCCTTTGAGGACTTGAGGGATCGCAATGACCTTCGAGTACTTCTCGCAAACGAACGATTCATGTCCGAAGGCTTCGGAGCTCAGAGCGCGACGGCCTCCCATGGAGGTGGACGCGTTCAAAAAGCCAAGTCCCGCGTGCGCTCTATAGCGAAAAGTGGCACGAGAGGCGCAGGTGGCGGCGGCCGAGGAAAGATGGGACCGCCTGTGGACAGGGTGTGGTCCGAAAAGTGGCGCAGAGATCTCAAAATCGCTGGCGTAAGATATCATTTGTGGATGGATGAGTCTCTGATCAATTAAACCTTGCCTCCGTAGCGGCAATTTAATCGGCTCGTGGAGATGCTCGTCATGTTCCACCTGGACCCTACGGATGCGCAGAGCGCGAGGGCGTTTAGGTTGCAAGTCAAAGAACGGCTTTACCGCTTCAACTTTGTGAGTCCACGCTTGACCAACTGGCGCATGTGACATACTCATGCACCGATTTATCTTTAGGAAATCCTTGCACAGATGGAAAAGGAGGAACGACTAGAAAAATTGGAAGAGACCTTCCAAACTGTCCAAGAAGACTATAAGAGACTGTTAGCTATGGTCTGACGAGGGCCAATCACGTTTATGGGGTATCCGTCGTATTTTAAGAGAGTGCATGCAGTTCCACGTCTATGTCCGAGTGAAAGCGACATTAATGATACAATAAATAGACACGGAAAGCATACCAACGGTAGTGGTAGATACACAAAATCTAATACGTTGAGCAAAAGGGAGCCTGGGGTAGTCGATCTCATCACATAATCATGAAAACAGGAAAATTCCAACTGTGTTACCAAAACCAGCGACACCCAGCGAGTGGGATACCTGGAATGCTACAACGCGCGTGAACGGTAGACGAGGATATTCTGGATGGGTTGCGGGTGTGGCCAGTGAATGGGTGGATGACGAAGGACTGCGGTCGTCAGCTATGGAGGACATGGGGGAGCCTCGCAAGACGGAAGTGGCGAACTCAAAGGACCAGCATTCCCATCTGTCCAGAGCTGTGCTCGTCAACCCTCCCGAGAGATGCATCGTCGAGATCGAGGTTGGGGAAGGGGTCGCAGACTTAGTTCCGGCTTGAGACCGAGATATGCGCCGTACGCCCACAGCCTTGCCTCCCACGATATCCCATCCACCCCGCTCTGAAGTAGCTTCGCCGGCTTTGACCACTATGATGTCTGTCCGAGTCGACGAACGGACAAGAGGACCGACAGCGTGCGCTCGGCACTCGTCCACTGGCGCGAGCGTTTCAGATGAACGGCGCGACAACTCTTTCTCCGACGTCCGCCGTAAAAGGATTCCATGTCCAGAAACAGGAAACGAAGAGATATCCGTATCGGACGAATTGCTCGCAGTAGAGAGTCGTCTGGGAAATAAGGATGGGGAAGCAACGCTACTGCTTCGTGAGCGCCGCCCTGTGTTGAGAATGGCGCCTGCCTGAGGAGTACTTCCTGGGCAGGAGCAGTGTCTTGACTGGGACGGGAAATAAACTCGATAAAAGATGACAGCATAACCAATGGAAAGGGCGATCACCAAACTTTCGATTGGCAGTTCTCCACAAAGGTGACAGGTCACTGAGTGGACAGGCGAAAGTCGTAATTGATCAATTGCCCCATGAGGTTCGTCTATGACCAGCAGACAATTCGAGGAAGCGGCGTCCCATAACGAAACTACGCCTGCGTCAGAAGCCACACCAATGATGGTCTGCTCGTTGTCCGCCAACTTGATGCGGCAGGGATAGACTTTTGAAACGTGGTCAATTGGGTTACCGGCAAGTAGATTACATCGACTGCGCAACGTTTCTGGAGTGTCTCCAAGCTCCAAGAGTTCGACTGAACCGTCATCAAGGGAGAAAGCAACAAGTAGACCGCCTGTTGGCTGCACGGATGCGATATTGGCTCGAACCACGGCTGAAGATGAAACTGGTTTGATGGGATATGAGGTGGGAAAGGGAGCAATTATCCATTGCACAACGGTTCCGTTTTCGTAACATACGAGGACGACTGGGGGGGCGCGTGATTGAGAATTTGGACCAGATTTTTGTTTTGAGGTGCTCGAAGAGGGACGGAAAAAGTGGAGCTCTGTTACACCCGAGATTTTCCCCAAAGGCAGCAAAGGTTCGTACGGTTTTGCGTCTTTCCCGGAAACGAGGCAAACAGTGACAGTTCCCGAAGCAGTCCCAAACGCGAGGAAATCACCACTGTCGTCTAGCGCAAGTGCGGAAACAGTCTCTGTGGTAGATGAATCGTACGGTTTGACAACCATTGGCTCCGGGTCTCTGGTGCGCCAAAAGCTCACTTCGTTCTGTACGCCCACCGCTGCAACAGCCTGTCCATTTTTGCCGGTTACCAATAACTCGACATCCGTAGCAAAACCACGTGGCAAAGTTGAGAAAAGAACGATATCGTCCAGAGCAACTGTAGGTTGGCCCGACCCCGCCTTTCCATCCTCTCGGTTGCGCTGAGCTTCGAGGAGCTCCGCATTCTTCAATAGGTAGAGCAACAACGCATAAAGGGGAAGGAGTGTTAACACCATGGGAACCGGGAGTATTTTGAGAAGCCAAAACACGATATCCAGTGTTGGTGTCGAAGACCGGAGGCTTTGTTGAACGCTCTGACTGACGGTGCCAGCCGGTTGAAAGGCGACAATGGTAGGTACTTCTACTCGTAGATGAACCAAAGGATGTTCCTCAGGATTGAGAACCTTCCATAACCGCCAAGACGGATCTTGAGTTTGATTGAGAGGTTGTTTGGTAAACACGGGGAAAGAAGAAGGAAGAGTAACATTGAGGTCGGTATCGTCGTGCACACTCGGGCGAGTGAGGAAATAGAGCGTGGCGGTGGTTGCCAGAAGCTGATAAGAGGTGAGACCCACGTCTGAGAGAAGTTGAGGCTTGAGGTGAACACGACTCACCAACAAAAGACTGATATTTTTGATGGCACGGCCCTTTAGCATGACTTTGAGCTTATAGGTAAGACGGTGGTGCCAGGCGGCTGCCATTGATGGAGGAGTTTCTTGTTGTGTGCTTGCCACCACTGGGATCAAGCTCGGGTTTTGTCTGATAACCTGGTCCAACTTTGTACGAATTGTTAACTGACTAAACAATCATCAATCTAGGCGAGATTACTTGCCTCTAATCGCTGGATATCAATTGAAAGGACTGCCAAGAAAAACGTGTGTGCTAGGAACCAATGAGCCACTAGCACAACTACCGCGAACGTGCAAAATTGACGGATAGCGCCGGTACAACACCACGCGATTGTTCCCAGCACACAATTATAACCTACAACCTTGAGAGTGTTCGACGAGCCGGCGCGACTCAAGCCTTCGGCTATTCTCTCCTTGACAGGAAGCGTTACGGAAGTCTTGGTCACCGCATCAACCTGTAGATAAGAATGATAAGCCATAGACTCCGCACAACAACCTGATCCAATATACCAGATTGAACATATTCTCGGCGCCGACGAAGATAATGACGATAGGTAGCAGACTCCTGCCATCGTACAGTGTGAACAAAACGCACGTAGAAAATAATTTGAACGTACCAGGGGACCATGGTGACTTTAAAACGCATTAGTGAACAAACACTGAGGCTGGTGATGGTACTAGCGGCGATCTCAAAGAGGGCTGTAAATGTCAAGCCAACTCTGGTGTGGACACCATTCATGCGCTTCATAGACCTCCTGACGTATTCAAAGAATACAACATATGCAAGATAGACAAAGGAAGAAATGGATGAGAAGCCTTGCTTCTTGGACAGTCCGTGATCATACTAACGCACATCAAGGCCCGTTGTCAACGCTCGAGAAAAGCTAAAACTGACCTTGAGGGCGATGAGGGTTGGTTCAATTGTTTCAGTGAAGGCATCATTGCCTTGGGTGAGGTTTTTCAAGATATTAAGCCAGTTGTCGTGACTAGCTTTGTTCAAGCAGTCAGGCTCAGGGAAAACAAACGTGTGCACGAGGAATTTTGCCGAGTCGATGGTCGCCGCGCTTCTTTCGAGAGTCCGTCCTGCGAGAACCATCTGAGGTGTGATCGGAATCCCAGCCACGGAGATGCCGTCATAATTCTTGAGAGTGCTGAGGACGTTTGTGTCCGATCGAATACGTGATTCATCGTGATTCCAAAACGCGAGAGGACTGAAGACAACGCAGTCACTAGTACCTGCTTCAACACAAAGAACCCCCTGAGACTTGATACGCTCTATTATTCGCCGTTCTAGATGGAAAGCTGATGCTAGCGTATCGCTGGTCAGTGCACCGGCGTCGTCTGCGGTATTGCTGTGTATCAATATGCGTTCCACCCTGAGGGTGCGGTCGGAGCCGCAACGTGCCCGTATCAGTTCATCGTCGAGTATTTGGATGTTGAGTTGACCCTGCCAAAAGTTCTGGAGGTCTCCGAGTGCGTCACTGCCAAAGGCGACATAGTCGGCAAGAAATGAGTCTACGACATTTGACGTGGACGCAAGGCGAGAATACGAAGGAGTTGACGAATAAATGGCTAAAGCTGGGTATGACAACGAGGTGATGACCACCGCGGACACAAGAATAAGGCGAATCTGGTGGGTTGCGCAATGTCTGCGCCTGCGTCAGGAACTCGAACAAACATACCCAAAAAAGCTGTACACACATTCCGAAAGACCGCAAGGACGTGTCTGCCAACGTCCGTATTCGTTGGCAGATGGTGGTGAACAAATGTGCAGACTGTCGCGCCATGATATTTGAGGGCCGTCAAGTGGGTGGGTGCATGCTCCGGTTGTGATCGGGTTGGTGGTCCGTAGCAAGTTTCGTTCAGTGCAAGCTAGGTAACACGACCCGGAATCATCGTCCGTCAACCACGTGACTCATCGCTTGAACGAAAGTTCCATTAATATTGTCAAAGCACCATCAATTTGCATGATCATATCCATCGTAGCATAAAGAGCAAATAGAGTATTTCGTCGTGTGGTATATCCTTGTCCCCACTCTATTCAGCCCTCACTAATCACCACCCACCCCAAAATCTCACGTCACCGCGAAGCTTGCCAAAGCTGGACCAGCCCGTGGAAGCGCGTCCGATAGCTGTCAGCGTAAAGCAGGATGATAAGCCCGCTGACAAAGTCCCTAAGCGGCCGATGATCCATGTCAGCATTGCGACCCCAACTAGGGATAAATATTTCGAACCAGCTTCGTACTAAAGAGCGGATGGGATAGTCCAAGGGCTTCGGAATCCCCGTCTGAACAAGCGAGGGCCATCTGTCTATAATGATCGCCTTTGGGTTTGTCAACGATCGTAGACCCTCAGGACCACCTGTTGAAATTCCTGACAGTCAGAAATGCTACGCCAGTCTCACAGATCGCACCGACTCGCCGAAGCGTCCATAACCGCTTGCTTTCGTTCCCCCGAATGGAAGATCCTGACTGCGAGGAACAGCTCAATCTGCAAGCCAATTTAAAATTATCGCCAGTTAACTTACTTCAACTGGGCACAATTATTAGAACGAAACATTGGTAATTGAACACCAACTCACATAGAAAACTCCGAAATCGTTGATGGAGACCATTCCACATTCCAATTCTCGAGCAACTTCCAGGCACAGATCTTGATGGGGTCCGAAAACGCTGGCTCCGAGACCATACCTGGTTCCATTAGCAATTTTGATCGCTTCTTCGATATCATCGTATCGGATGAGCAAGGCAATCGGCGCAAACACTGATTTGATGATGGTTAGCGTGGGTAATGTCATTTGGTGATCACCTCACGTTCTGTCTGTGCAATCTTTGAATTGGGGTCCACATCACCCAATACCGTTGCCGTGAAATAAGCGTTGCCAGCTGCAGAAGGGTGGAGGTACTTCTTTCCGCCAACGGCCATCTGAGAGCCTGCTTCGTGGGCTTCGAAAATAAGGTTTTCGAGTACGTCGAAGCGGTCATTCGTAATCATAGATCCGCAATCAACTGTATTGATGAACCCTTCTCTCGATGGTGCCAAAACAGAACCAACGCGCAACTTTTGAACTCGTTCCGTCAAAGTTTCGTAGAGTTCGTCGTATTGCTCGGAGTGTACGATCAACCGTTCAATACCGACGCAGTTCTGACCAGCATTTTGACTGACGAAGAGTAAAAAGATGACCAACAAGACACGATCGATTCGACTCACAAGATACCTCGCATCCAGACACCTGCCCACTTCTTGATGTCGGTGTCAGGAAGAATGATAGCAGGGTCTTTGCCACCTAGTTCCAGCGTTACAGGGGTAAGATGTTCTGTTGCAGCCATGGCTACCTAAAGTCCCATGAGCAACCTATCAAGGGCATGCCTAAACTTCCATACCTTGCGTCCGATCTCTTCGGAACCAATGAACGTGATATGCTTTATCAACGGTGACTTGGTCAGTGCCTCTGCTTTGTCGGGCCAGCAACAAACAGTCTAGAAATACAGTCAGACACGCACACAAGAGGGGTCGAAGACCACCACCAACCTGAACAATATCAGCATCATGGCCACAAGCTTCGAGTGCCTTGTGTATTGCTCCGACGAACCAGTCGGTAGACCATACGACGTGTTCGGAACACTTCAGCACGATGCCATTACCAGCAAAGATGGACGCGATGATTGGAGACCACGCATTGTGCAGTGCTGCAAGTTTGATTGAGAAAACAGCCTGCTTAACATGCGAATGCACTCACGGTAGTTCCAAGACACGATAGCGCAGACTACACCCTTGGGCTCGTAAACGACTTGGGACTTCTTGTAGGTGAGCATTAAAGGCGAATATCTCGTTTCGGTTCGTAGAGCACGCTCTCCGTGGCTGATCAACCACTCGAGCTTTGAGCACGTGGTCAGAATTTCGCCCAGGGCGGCATCAATCACTGGAGCAAACTAGATCATTCCCTTGTCTCCGCCTGAAGCGGGCTGGGCTTACAAGTCTTTCCGCTGTCACGGCACGCAACTCTTGCACAAGCTTCCTGATTTTCGACTAGCCACTTGAGTAGACTCCGCATTACCCTACGTCGCTGAGCAAAAGTGGTTTGTGCCCATGCAACCTGTGCGTGTTGCGCTCGTAGTATCTTTGAATGAATTTCACGTTCGTTGTCCGCTATGACTGTCTTGATATGTAACGAGTTTGCGGGGTCGTAACACGTGATGTAATCTCTACTTCCCATGAAATGATGAGGTAGGAGGTCGGGTTCGGTGAGATGCGACTTGAGGTTCGCGTCACGAATCCTCAGAGATTGCCATTGAGGGTCTGCAGCCTAGGAAGGTATCAGACAGGTGGCATAAAACAATATTATATCACATACGTCAGGCGAGTTGTGTTTGAAAGGCACGGCGCTGTTGTTTGCCTTTTGGTAACGATCAAAGACTAACCAGATACCGAACGCAGAGAATACGGTCAGAAGATACAAGACCTCGAGTACGCTAGCTCTTGGATCGTTTTCGAGCCACAAATTGAGGGTGCGGAGGGGATGAAAGATGGCATAGAGAAACGAGGGCATTGCTGTTGCTCGCGGGGCTGAGCACGCAAGAGTAAATCAACCTCGAAACCGAACTGCGTCCGAGAATCTCATTTTACAAAAACGCGATCACGTGACAGTCGCAATTGGGGCTGTACTTATGTAAGTAAGACGATAAGGAAATCAGTTAATATTTTCGCTCCATCGCCAGCATGGACAAAAAAGTTGATGCTATCGCACATGTGATAGATGCTCCAAGGCTACAGGAAAGAGTCGTTGGACGGCGGAGAGAAAAAGGATAAGTCTAGAGAACGGGTTCATTTGACTCCGGAACCGAGTGGACTTTGGGGGGAAATGGCCATCTTGGAGGGAGCGTCGGATAGAAATGAACGTGCTGCTCCGTTTCTTGACAAACTTATTGCCAATATCAAGCGAGAGTAGACGCTCCAAGACTATACCGTTCTGCTGTTGGCAGCGTGGCACAGATGGAGTGGCATTGCCTGGTCGGAATTTGGTCATCGCCGTCTCCAGAAGCCTTGCGTATGGAGGTCGGATCAAGGCACGCATCCACAACAAAGCCGATATTTGGCTAGTATTGGCTGGGCTCCAGTCCTCCCCAGAAAATGGGTGCATCGAAGTGAAGAACACCCTAAGTAGACCGCTCCAGGGGGTGAGCGGGACGGACCATCCTAAGGTCGACTGTGTGATTTATGAGTAAACCGCATGACTGAGACTGAGATATCTGGAGAGCTACGTTGTTTGAACTTAAATCTCATGCCGTCTGCCCTGGAGATCAGGTGTGTATAACATGATCGCAAGGGGCGCTATATGCAGGAGGTGAGAGTATTGGTTGATGCCAGCACCTCCATTAGCGATATCCAATCATCATCCGAACACTCAATACCTGGCGTTTTGTCTGGTATTTCCAACAACGAAAATCAATCCCCGAGATAGCCCAGCTTTCCGGACAGACAAACAAATTACCAAGTAGATTCTCCTTTTGGCGGGGTACCGGGTTTCTCGGAGTCTTCATGTTCTCAAGCTTGACCCGTCACAAAGATAAAACATATCGCATATATTTACATGTGGTCTGAGCTCATACTAGGGGTATTACCCATGGTGAGGGAAAGGGAAGGGCAGGGGAAGGCATGGCAGGGGAAGGGTTGACTCGAGTGATTACCACTGAGTACTGAAACTTGAATCAGGCGCTCGTCGTCGAAATTTGCAACTGACATGACATACCTCAACGTCAGAGTTCTTTACGGGCGGCGGTGCTTCAAATGCGTTTCGCGTACATGGCGGTCAATGTTTTTACGCCCCAGTTGTTTTCCGCAGCCCGGCCAGCAGCACTTGACCTTGGTAGTGTCTTCGATGTCCTTCATACCGTGAGCTTCGTTGAGGTGCGCACGCACAGTCTTGCACGAAATCTTAGCACGGCAAACCTCCGACGTTGTCCATGGACAATATATCTCCTCGCATGAGTGGGCCTGCATAGCAAGAATGTTTGTACTTTGGTCAATTGCAGGAATAAAAATACCATTTACACTGTAGGCCTTGTCACCAGAGTCGTGGTCTTGCTCGATAGCATCATGTTGGCGGGGCTCATTCGCCTGGTTCTTGCTTTAGAACTGGGACGCAGAGAACAAAAAAGAATCTGAATGCACTAACTGTAGCCTGGCTGGGATTCGGAGGAAGTTGGCCCAAAGCGTAGCGTAACTGGCTTTCGTACGGGGTCGTTGGCGGAGGAAGTTGGTCCAAAGCGTAGCGTAGCTGGCTTTCGTATGGGGCCATTGTGGGCTTGGGATTGCGATAGAGGTGAAGAAGACGCTTCAAGCGGGAGAGTTTTGTACTAAGCCCTCCCTCCAGCTCCAGATCCAGGGGAAGGCCGTTGGATGACTGAGGGAGGAGGGAGGAGAGAGGAGGGGCCTACAAGCATGGAGATGAGCCTGGAGTGCGGATCAATCAGATCGACTCCAATGACAGGTAGAATCGGGCTTCGAGAAGGGATTAACCTTGGCATTATTCTTCATGAGCGCAATAGAATCATATAAAAAAAAAGGTTATCGAAACGCTGAGATTTACCCAGATAAGCCAACAGCTTCTCGTACCTCGAAAGAAATATTTACTGTTACTTTGAAGCTCGTTCAACTATGAATGGGAGCACCAGACTAGATATTGCACCGCACCGCCCTTCGTAGTTGGTATGTTTCCATGGCGTCGCTCCCTTGAGAAGACTGATGAGACGATGGAGGCCGGGGAGAAGCAGACCAGACAATGGAGCCGATACTAGACCCCATTCGGCTGCATGCCAAAGTCCTCCAGAGCATAAACGAGAATTTGAGGAAGCTGATATTTGAGATAAGCACAGGTTAGTAACTAGCTCCAGGGTAGGGAAGGGGATATCTCACTGGAGTCGTCTAAACAAATACAATGAAATTTTTGGAGGCGATTCGAACTTTACGGAGCGGTTGGTAGTAAGCGGAGAAATCGACTCGGAGCCGTTCGCACTCTCCTTATCGTACTAGTGGTTTTGGGGGAGTGACGTTAACATTCGTTGACGCCCAGATTACTTTCACAGGCAACAACAAGGTCAACTGCTTGTTTATCCCTTACCCAATGTTGAATGGTCCAGCAGTAAATGGCTTCTTGAAACAGCACCGTGGATCCAAGGCCATCCGAAGATCGACCTTTCCCCCAGACACGGCGGTATCAAACCCACCAGGACGCGAAAATCGACACGGGCGTCCATACACCCAAGAGCATTGAACCCCCCACGGCCCAGAGGTGCAGCTTGGACCGGGGCGGGAACTCTACTGAGTCAATATTCGCCGGCCTAAAAGCACACCGTGACATTAGCAAGACAAGGGAAGGGCCGCAGTCGTAGATCCGAGTAGCTTTCGAGCAAAGCAGGAAACTCGATGTTGCAGCCCAACGGTCCACCTTCAAGCTTGAGGGCTTTAAATTTGGTAGGTTCGTCATTACAATCCATGTGTATCTACATCATGGATCTGATCTCAGTGATCGGCCAACCATCACGCAAACGTGAGGGGTTCACGTGCGCCACTTACTACTTGAATTTTCGACTACAAGTTGTTTTGAGTGCCGCGGAAACCGAGCCCAGGACACTTCAGTAATTTGACAATCACTTGCAGGGGTACTGAGGTACGCCAGCGTCATGTCAAAGGTTGCAATCATCACTTATTTTGATGCAGAAATTCCGGATGAACCTCAGGTTGCGGTGCCCACGAGACCCTGAGTAACTCGGGATGCTGCGTGTCAGATGTTAGCTACTAGCTTGACGGAGGGGATGCGCTAGTAGTGGTCCGCGATGCACTCTTACCGGTGGGTTTGATTGCAATTTGAAGGATGGTAGCCATATACATGCCTTCTCAGACGCGCCGCGGAGCGTTCATGCACTACAAGGCGACCTGACGGATCTGTTTTCATGCGTGGTATACTATTAGCGTCCTTCAAGGCTTGACTTTCTTACACCGCTCCATAGGGTCACGGTCGCAGAAAGCAAGCGAACTCGACCAGTTGACATTCCTTTCGAGGCGTTGAGCGCGCAACAAGCAGAGTCGACATGGTTCGAGGAGATGATTAGAAGGTGCGGTGGCTCTATGGTTATCTCTGAGAGACGAAAATTGAATATTGATCATCGACTCCCCAGAAATTGCGGTGGCGGTGAAGTTTTGAAGTCAATAGTGGAGGATTCCAGTCTAGAGTTTAAAACCGTTCTTCAAGTGTGATGCAGGTGAGGCTGGTCACTGGTGCCCGACACTTCCAAGTTGCAGACGATTCGTACTCACTGAGACGTGGCGCATAGTACTACGCGAGGCGGGGATCCCAACAAGTTGAAACACCCTCCGAGTTGAAGGCTCAGGCCTCAGGCCTCAGTGACACGGAGATTGACCATCGACTCCCCAGAAATCGTGGTGGCGGCGAAGTTTTGAAGTCGAGAGCGGGGCCTGAGGATTCCAGCCTAGAGCTTACACCGTGTTTTACGACGCAAGTCACGAAGTTGAAGACGATTCGTACTGCAAGCGGGCCCGGCGATTCCAGCAATCATCGATAGAGTCAATGGCAAGTTAAGAGGTTGAAGCAGCGAGTAGCAACACCAGTACTGGGCGCATCTGGGTCAAAACAACAGTACTATGCCCTACCCCCAGTTCGGCACCTACCCCCAGTTCGGCACTCCAACAAATTACACAACACTTTTGTTATTTTATGGTATATATGTTATTTTATATACTATACCTGCGTCTACGAAGTTGAACGAGCGAAAATAATGCAGTAGTCGTTGAGATCGTGCAGTCAACCTCTGTCACGCCAGTCGTCACTCAACGAGTACTTGCCGGAGCGGAGTTTAAAACACTAGACTTTGCCGAGTGCGCGACGCGATCATTCATTGACATTCAAGTGTCGCAGGGCGCGTCGCTGGCAATGGTGGGCCATCGAGGATAGCGAGCTTCCACCAGGGACCCAGAGTATGAGGTCCGAATGGAGCCTGCTGTCAAGGGGCCTCCATGATGGGACTTACAAGACCGTCAATGCTGCTGCATTTGCTCACGAGATGAGTAATCTTTCATAATTCGAGGTCTGTCAAGTGTAATGTGGCCGCATCAATTGTGATCTGCACAAACTAGTAGTATCTACAGACTACAGCCCACTGTAAACTTCTCCGATTATCAAGACTTGACTTCAAGTTGAATTCAACATGTTGTTTGCCGTACGTCAGAATGGCCGGAGTCTGAATCAAGCTGTGTGACATTCCCTGTGAATTTGTGACGCCGAAGTGGGGGTAGGTGCCGAAGTGGGGGTAGGGCATAGTATCTTGCTTGCGTCGAATGTACCGTTACGGAATGGTCGGAATGATTCGGAAAAATCTGAAGGCTCAGAAGGTTTATGTATACAAGCGCATAGGTAAACGGACGAATGTTTGAGAGGTTGAAAGAACTAATGTAGCTCGGAATCGAAAACAGCCTCCATCACACGAACGTCGTCA